>JASDQU010011959.1:148985-176427 GCA_032191745.1 Picea mariana
AAGAATGTTATTTTTTTAATGTATTTCTAGGTGTTGGATATGTGTTATATTCTTTGCATGACTAGAACTAGCATCTACGTTGCACCGAGAACACAGGGGGATTGCAGGGGGAAGGAACCTCACCTGTGCGGGGGGGGATTCCAGGGGGGAGGAGCCCCCCCTGTGCAGGGGTTCGGGGGAAGCGCCCGCCAAAAAAAATTCCTCGGTTTTTGTGTCCATTTTTTGGTCATCCTCGGTTTTCATGTCCATTTATGGGCGGTTTTTTGGCACATAGGTTTTTGCCGATGGTTTTCTATTTCCAGTTAAGGAATTAGGGTTGTTGACTAATCCAGTTCATTGCATTAGGGTTTTGGATATCGTTGGCTCCTATATGTATATTGTATTGTAAACAATGTATGACATTAATGAATATAGAATATGTTGGTTTTCCCGGTTTGGGTTTCCAAGGGAAACATATTTGTGTAATGTTTGTATTTTCCATTGTATCTTTTATGTTATGTTATTGAAAATATGTTTGCAATACAATATTGTACAAGGTTAAAATCTACATTTGGTATCAGAGAAGTTATTGGCTTCAAGGGGACACCTTTGTGGTAAGGGGTTTGGCTCGGGACTGTGATAAGCCTTGTTATAGTGAGAGATATGTGGTATTTATTCTTCAGGTGAAGAGAAATGGCGAGCAGTTTGAAAATAGAGATCGAGAAATTTAATGGGAAAAATTTTGAGTTGTGGAAGCTCAAGATTGAAGATCTGTTGGTAGACAGAGATTAGTGGATCACGATGGATCTAGGTATTGCACCTGTAGGAACGTTAATAGATGACTGGAAAAAGTTGGATCGAAAGGCGAAGAACATAATCTGATTGTGTCTCTCAGATCCAGTATTATTGAATGTGTCAAGGGAAGCTACAACGAAGGAGTTATGGAATAAGTTGGGGAACTTGTATCAGTCTAAGTCCCTGGAAAATAAATTGTTCCTGCAGAAGAAGTTGTATAACCTGAGGATGAGGGATGGAGACTCTGTGATAGAGCATCTGAACGCTTTCAATACTATGGTAAGTCAGTTGTTATCTGTTGAGATTAAAATTTTAGATAAAGATAAGTGTAGTAATTTACTATTCTCTTTACCAGACTCCCGGGATAGTCTGGTTGTGGCCATAGGTAGTAATACAACTTCCTTGAGTTTTGATGATGTGGTCTCATCCTTATTTTCAAGGGAGATGAGACAGAAGAACATGGAAGGACATAACACATATGCATTATTTGCAAGAGGACGCTCCCAGGATAGAAATAGATCTAAGTCTTCAAGTGGGAGATCTATGTCTAAGGGTAGATATAAATCTCCTCAAAAGTTTGTAAAGGTATGTTGGAGATGTGGAAAAGAAGGGAACGTCAAGAAGCAATGTAGATCCAAAAGTGTTAATAAAGTGAAGGGATCTGAAGATGCTCCCTCTATAAAAGAAAAGACCTCTAAGGAAGAAGGAGGGGATGTGTACTTGGCTTATTCAAGCACACATGTAGATCATGAGGCATGGTTGGTTGACTCGGGTGCATCCTTTCATATGACTCCCCACAAGGAGTGGTTATGTGAATATGAAAGGTATGATGGAGGTAATGTTTTCCTAGGCAATGACTCGAAAACCATAATCATAGGATGAGGAAAAGTAAAGTTGAGGCTCATAGATGGAAGGATTAGAAAACTACCTAGTGTTCTTCCCATCCCAAGATTGGCCAAAAATTTGATTTTTGTAAGAAAAATGGACAATGCAGGGGTAAAAACAGTATTTGAAAAAGAAACCCGCAGGATGCTTCAAGGAGTAACGATGTTGTTGAAGGGGGTTTAGATTGGAACTATGTATAAGCTGCAGAGAGGCACTATTAGTGAAGGGTGTAATAGTTCCATTGTTCCTGATATTGGAGCAGAAGAAGAAAAAAATCCTACAGTCTCTGGAGAAAAGGTTATGTTGTAGAATCAAAGACTGGGGCATATCAGAGAGAAGGGTCTTCAACTACTACATGGTAAAGGTATGGTTGAAGGTATGTCTAACTGCTCTCTAGATTTTGATTTCTATGAACATTGTGTATATGGGAAGCATAATCGGGTAAGATTTCCCTCTGGTGCAATGAGGGTAGAAGGAATTTTACATCTAGTGCACAGTGATGTGTTTGGACCTATGTTGGTTCCATCATTGGGAAAATCTGTGTACTATGTCTCATTTATAAATGACTTCTCAAGGAATAATTGGATATATTTCCTCATAAATAAATCTAAAGTATTTGACAGGTTTAAAGAGTTTAAGGCTCTTGTTGAGAATCAAATAGAGAAAATAATTAAGGTGTTGAGGATTGATAATGGTGGATAATTTTGTGGGAATGAATTTGAATATTTTTGTAAGAAGTGCGGAATTGCAAGGTAGAAGACTACTCCATATACACCTCAACAGAATGGAGTTACATAAAGGATGAACATGACGTTGATGGAAAAAACAAGGTGCATGCTCAGTGGTGTCGGGGTAGGGCAATAATTCTGAGCAGAGGTAGTGGTACTGCATGTTACCTAGTCAATAGATCACCCTCATCAACACTGGATGACAAGACTCCACAAGAGGTATGGACTGGAAAGAAACCTTCTCTCACACATCTCAAGGTATTTGGTTATGAGGCCTATGTTCATGTTCCAAAGGAAAACATGAGTAAGTTAGATAAGTCAAAGGCTGAAAAGTGTATCTTTATTTGGTATAAATATGGTCTCAAAGTTTATAAACTTTGGAAACCAGAAACTAAGAACGTTGTGTATAGCTGAGATGTGGTATTTAGAGAAATGAAGGATGTTGTCAAACAAGAAGTCCTACCAAGTAAGGAAGAACCAAAGAAAATAGAGTTTGAGCCAAAGGATGATGAATCAGACTCTACAGAAGAACATGAATCAAAATAAGAAGATCCTCATACTCCAGTATTGAGGAGAATCATGCAGGAAAAAAGGATACCGGAAAGGTATACTCCATGTAATTTCCATTCAAATTTTTCTTTTTCTATTACTGATGATGATCCTAGAACTGTTACGGAGGCTGTGGATTCATAGGATGGAAAACTCTGGAAAAAGGCCATGGTTGAAGAAATGGCAGCCTTGGATAAGAATGAGGCTTGGGATCTAGTGGATTTTTCGACTGGAAGAGATCCCATTGGAAGAAAGTGGGTTTTTAAAAGGAAGCTGAAAGCAGAAGGTAAAGTGGAGAAATACAAATCTCATTTAGTAGCAAAGGGTTATTCCCAGGTTGAGGGAATTCATTTTGGTGAGTTTTTTTCTCTTGTTTCCAAGTTAAATTCTATTAGATTTGTCTTATATGTTGTTGTTGCGTTTTATTTTGAAGTATAACAGATGGATGTGAAGACAACATTCATACATGGGGATCTGGAAGAACAAATCTATATGAAGCAACAAGAAGGATTTGTTGTGAAGGAAGGAAGGAGATGGTATGCAAACTGAAAATTTCCCTCTATGGTTTAAAACAATCACCAAGGATATGGTATCAAAAATTTGATACTTATATGCTGGGACTTGGCTTCACAAGAAGCAAAGAGGATCATTGTGTGTATTTTAAGTTTATTGGTGATCATTTGATTTATTTGGTCTTATGTGTGGATGACATGTTGTTGATATGAAACAACAAGGAGATTATCTAGGATGTGAAAACTTAGTTGTCCTCTAAATTTGACATAAGGATATTGGTGCTAAAAATTTCATTTAGGCATGGGAATTAAAAGAGATCGAAAAAACAAGAAACTCTAGTTAAATCAAAGAAAGTATGTCGAGACAATATTGCAGAGGTTTAATATGCATGAATGTAAACTGGTCAGGGTCCCTATTCCTATAGGTGTAAATTTATCTATGGATCAGTGTCCTAAGACACAGGAATAGGAGGAGGACATGTCTCTTGTTCCATATGCAAGTTTGGTTGGAAGTTTGATGCATGAAATGGTTTGTACTAGACCGGACATTGCACATGTAGTGGGATTTTTGAGGAGGTATATGTCAAAACCAGGGAAGGAACATTGTAAAACAATAAAGAGGGTTTTCATGTATTTGTGTGGCACTGCTAGCTATGAATTGTGCTACCAAGGAAGACTAGGATTGGACAGAGTGTTTGACATACATGGCTTTGTGGATGCAGACTGGGCTAGAGATCTGGATCTTATGAGATCTACAGGCGGGTATGTGTTTAACCATTTTGGAGGACAAATCAGTTGGATGAGAAAACGACAGTCTGTAGTGGCACTTTCAACTACAAAAGTTGAATACATGGAAGCCACTCATGCAAGAAAGAAATAAGTATGGTTACAAATAATGTGTTCAGGTATTGGGTTAGTACAATAAGCTGTAAGGATAGATTGTGACAATTAGAGTGCAATTTTTCTAGCAAATAACCTAGCTCATCATTCAAAAACAAAGCATATTGACGTTCAATATCACTTTGTGAGAGACATGGTTGAGTAAAATAAGGTGTTGTTGATGAAGGTGGACACTTTGAAGAATGTTGTAGATTCATTAACAAAATCTGTGAGCACTGAGAAGTTCTCTTGGTGTAGAGGATCTATGGGCATTGTTGCCCTGGATTATTGACTATGTAACCCTGTAACCCCCTATATGAAAGAAAAAAACAAGTGGGAGAATGTTGAATATGTGTTATATTCTTCCTCGGTTTTCATGTCCATTTTTGGGTGGTCCTTGGTTTCCATGTCCATTTTTGGGCGGTCCTCGGTTTTCATGTCCATTTATGGGTGGTTTTTCGACACATGGTTTTCGCCGATGGTTTTCTATTTAATGTAGATTTTAAACTTGTACAATATTGTACTACAAACATATTTTCAATAACAAAACATAAAAGATACAGTGGAGAATATAAACATTAAACAGAGATTTTTCCCCTGGAAATGCAAACTGGGAAAACCATCATATTCTATATTCATTCATGCCATACATTATTTACAATAAAATATACATATAGGAGCCAACAACATCCAAAACACTAATCCAGGTCATTGGATTAGGGTTTTGGATGTCGTTGGCTCCTATATGTATATTGTATTGTAAATTGTTGGATATGTGTTATATTCTTCGCACGACTATAAGAGGGGGGTAAGAAAAAAAAATACCTCAGTTTTTGTGTCCATATTTGGGCGGTTTTTCGCCGATGGTTTTCTATTTCCGATTAAGGAATTAGGGTTGTTGACTAATCCAGTTCATTGGATTAGGGTTTTTGATGTCGCTGGCTCCTATATGTATATTGTATTGTAAGCAATGTATGACATGAATGAATATAGAATATGTTGGTTTTCTCGGTTTGGGTTTCGATAGGAAAAATATGTGTAATGTTTGTATTTGCCATTGTATATTTTCTATTCTTTTATTGAAAATCTGTTTGTAGTATAACATTGTACAAGGTTAAAATCTACATTTGGTATTAGAGCAATTGCTGGCTTCAGGGGGATGCCTTTGTGGTCAAGGGTTTGGATCGGGACTGTGATAAGTCTTGTTACATTGGGAGATTCGCAGTATTGATTATTCAGGTGAAGAGAAATGGCAAGTAATTCGAAACTAGAGATCGGGAAATTTAATGGGAAAATTTTTGAGTTGTGGAAGATCAATATGGAAGATTTATTGGTAGATAGAGATCAGTTGGTCATGGTGGATCCAATTAATGCACCTACAGGAACATCAATAGATGAATGGAAAAATTTGGATCGGAAGGCAAAGAGCACAATTTTATTGTGTCTCTCAGATTCAATATTACTGAATGTGTCAAGGAACCTACAACCAAGGAGATATGGGATAAGTTGGGAAACTTGTATCAGTCTAAATCCCTGGTAAATAAATTGTTCCTGTGGAAAACGATGTATAACCTGAGGATGAGAGATGGAGACTCTATGATAGAGCATATGAACTCCTTCAACATTGTGGTAAGTCAATTGTTATCTATTGAGATTAAAATTTAAGATGAAGATATGTGTATTAGTTTATCGTGCTCTTTACCAGACTCGTTGGATAGTCTTGTTATGTCCATAGGTAGTAATAAAACTACCTTGAGTTTCGATGATGTGGTCTCATCCTTGTTGTCAAAGGAGATGAGACAAAAGAACATGGAAGGATAGAGCACAAATGCATTATTTGCAAGAGGACGCTCCCAAGATAGAAATAGATCTAATTCCTTGAGTGGGACATCTAAGTCTAAGGGTATATCTAAATCTCCTAGAAATTTTGTAAAGGTATGATAAAGATGTGGAAAAGAAGGAGACTTCAAGAAGCAATGTAGATCCAAAACCGTTGAGAAAGTGAAGGGATCTGAAGGTGCTCCCTCTACATAATAAAAGACCTCCAAGGAAGAAGGAGGGGATCTGTACTTGGCTTCTTCAAGCACACATGCAGATCATGAGGCATGGTTGGTTGAATCAAGTGCATCCTTTCATATGACTCCCCATAGGGAGTGGTTCTATGAATATTAAAGGTATGATGGAGGTAATGTTTTCCTAGGTGATGAATCGACAACCAAAATCATAGGATGAGGAAAATTCAATTTGAGGGTCATAGATGGAAGGATTAGAACATTGTCTGGTGTTCTGCACATCCTAGGATTGGCCAGAAATTTGATTTATGTAAGCAAAATGGATGATGTAGGGGTAAAAACAGTATTTGAAAAAGAAACATGCAGGATGGTTCGAGGAGAAATGGTGTTGCTGAAGGGAGTTCCGATTGGAACTTTGTATAAGATGCAAGGAAGAAATATTAGTGATGGGTGTAATAGTTCCATTGTTCCTGATATTGGAGAAGAAGAAGAAAAAACTCATATAGTCTCTAGAGAAAAGTTTATCTCGTGGCATCAAAGACTGAGGCATATCGGAGAGAAGGGTCTTCGACTACTACATGGTAAAGGTGTAAGGCACTAGGCTTATTATATTAGAATAAAGGAGAAATAATGTAGAGAATAATACAATGATAGCAACAAAATATGAAAATATTGCATAGATAACAATGAAACAACAAATTATATGGAACCACAACACCGGAATTATACCTTTATTGATAGGAAACAACATTCACTTCCCTCTTCGAGGGGGAAACCTCCAACAGAGCATAGCTCTATTACATTGATTCTTCAAGACAAAATTTCCCATACCCTCTACTCCTATTTATACTAAATCTATCTATCCAAAAGAACAATCTAGAGGAAGATCCTTCTAGAAGCGGAAGCTTCTATTAGGTCTTCTTACATTTGACTTATTATTCCTTATTGCTAGGCCTTATTAATATTGGAATTTATTACATGGAAATTTATTATTCTACCTATGTGAGGGGTTAGGGAGGTCAGGTCCCTAACATGTACTCCCCCACAAAAACAACCTTGTCCTCAAGTCTTGAGATGAGGAAATTTCTACAGAATGGTAGTTGGTTCCCAAGTGGCATTTGTTGGAGTTGTATCTTTCCACTGGACTAACACTTCCTTGATGGTGCATTGGCGTAGACGACGCTCACGCTGGTCCAAAGCTTCTTGTGGCTGCAACTAGATGGAGCCTACTTCATCCAACTTAGGAAGGCTTGTTTGAGTTTGGCACTTAGTTCCAATTACCTTATTTAAGGAGGAGACGTGAAAAACATGATGGATCTTAGAATGACTGGGAAAAGATAACTGATAGGCCACCTGTCTCACACACTTGAGAATGGTATAAGGACCATAAAATTTGGGCACCATTTGTTGGAAATGGTTAGCCTTAGTGGATTTTTCTTAAAGGTTGCAGTCGAAGAAACACATGGTCTCCTTCAACAAATTGACGTTCAGAGCGACCTTGATCTGCCTGTTTCTTCATGCGATTCTGGGCCATGACCAAATTCTCTTTAAGGGTGCATAGAAGAGCCTCTCGAACTGTAAGTGTTTGGTCAATTACCTGAACCTTCAAGACACCTGGGAGGTATGAGAGAACTAAAGGTGGATTTTGTCCATATACTGCTTCAAAAGGAGTCATGCAGATAGTTGTATGGTAAGAAGTGTTGTACCACTATTCAACAAGTGGTAACCATTCAGCCCACAGATTTTTCCTTTCAGATGCAAAACACTTCAAATATGTTTCCAAACACTTGTTGACAACTTCAGTTTGACCATTAGTCTGGGATAGTTGTGCTAAGATGCAATTGGGTGCCCTGTAGTCGGAATAGTTCTTGCCAAAAATTGCTGGTGAAAGTGGGATCTCAATCATAAACAATAGAATGAGGCATGCCATGAAGCTTAAAGACATTATCCATGAAAAGTTGAGCCACAGTGGAGGCGGTAAATGGGTGTTGAAGAGAACATAAATAAGAATACTTGGAAAGACGATCAACGACCACCATGATGACTGACTTATTTCTCGATTTAAGTAATCCCACAATAAAATCCATAGATATATCCCTCTAAATAGCAGGTGGAATAAGAAACGGTTGTAGTGTTCTAGTAGATTTGACTATTTCTCCCTTGTTGCATTGACAAACCTCACATTCTTCCACAAAATTACAAATGTTTTGTTTCATACCAACCCAGAAAAAAAAGAATGTTTAACCCGGTCATAGGTTTTATTAAAACCTGAGTGCCCAGCTGTGGGTGTAGCATGAAGCTTAGAAAGTACCATGGATTTAAGTTGTGACTGTTTACTTAAATACAAACGAACTTTGTAGTGAATCTCATTATTGTGCCAAGAGTACCCTCGGGAAACTAGAGAATTGGTCTGTAATTGTTGGATCATATGCGAAATTTTGGGATTGTGTAGCCATTCATGGCGAACAACTTGGATCCAATCTGGTACAATGAAGGAGAGGGAAAAAAGGGACCCTTCATCTTCATATTTTCTGGAAAGTGCAACAACAATCACATTGTCTTTTCCTTTCTTGTAAATGATCTCATAATCATATCCAAAGATATTAGTCGCCCATTTCTGTTGCTCCGAGGAGGAAGGGCATTGTTTCAAAAAATACTTGAGGATTTGATTATATGTCTTAATTTGGAATCCCTTCCACAATAGATAAGGGCACCATAGACCCATTGCATGCAAAATAGCCAACATTTCCTTTTCATTGATTGATTGGCCCAAATGTCGCTCTGACAATTGTTTTCTGGTAAAGGTCAACGACTGACCATATTGCATAAGGACTGCTCCAATTCCTCTCCCGGAAGCATCACATTCCAGGACAAAGGTCTTTGTGAAATCAGGAAGGGCCAGGAATAGAGTGGTGCACTTGGATGCCTTCAAGTCTTGAAAGGCATGATCAACTACGACAGTCCAAGTGAAATAATTCTTTTCAAGGAGAGCAGTGAGAGGTGCCACAATCTTTCCATAATTCTTAAAAAACTTGCGATAATAGCTTGTTAAACCCAAAAATCTATGCAATCTTTTGAGAGTCTTTGGATAAGGCCAATCATGCATAGCTTTAATATTATTAGGATCCACCTTGACACCTACCTTTACAACAATATGACCTAAGTACTTGACTTCCGAGGCTCCAAAAGAACATTTATATTGTTTGAGGAAAAGTTGGTGCTGAGAGAGTAGATGTAGAACTCAATCTACATGAGCAAGATAGGTTGTCCAAGTTTTACTATAGATGAGGATATCATCAAAGAAAAATAAGAAAAAATGATAGAGAAAAGGACGGAAGAAATGATTCACGAGGCTTTAGAAAGTGGAGGGAGCATTATGCAAAACAAAGGGCATGACCAAAAACTCATAGTGGTCCTCATGATTTCAAAATGTAGCCTTAGGAATGGTTGCCTCATTCATACGTATGTGGTGGTAGCCAGAACGAAGATCAAGTTTAGTAAAGAACTGGGAACCACTCAATTCATCCAAGAGGGGATCAATGACAGGAATGAGAAATTTGTCTTTGATGGTGAGTTTGTTGAGGGCATGAAAGTCAGGACACATGCGCCAAGAGCCTTCTTTCTTAAGGACCATAATCACAGGAGAAGAGTAGGGGCTCGTACTAGGACGGATAACACCTTTAGTTAGCAATTCTTTAACAATTTTCTCAATTTAATTTTTCTGGGAAAAGGGATGACGATAGGGACAAACATTGGGAGGAAGGTTGTCGAGGACAAGGGGAGTGGAATGGTCATGAACACCACGGGAAGGAGGAAGTCCCTGGGAGTGGAAAAAACAACTTGATGTTTGGAGAGGATGGATTGAAGATCCTGCAATGCGACGATGAATAAAATTATGGGTACTTGCACTATCAACAAGGATGATGACCTTCTTATGCTTAATGTAACCAATTATCTTGAGGGTTTGGGGAGCAGAGAATCTAGTGAGAGCATTCAGGGAAATGACCAGTTAAACTTCAAAAGGGTCGGAGGGTCAGGTCATGTCAGTTGGTTTAGGTGACTCAGCCATAGGGAGGGCCTCGACATCGTCTTCCGAAACATCCTCAGAGATGGCCATAAAAATATTTTGTTCCTTACACTTATTCCGAGGAAAATATTTTTCATCACAATTATAACAAAGGCCTTTGAGTTGGCGTTCAACCATTTCTTCCTTGGTCAATTTTTGGATCTTTAGTGGAGTGGAAGGAGGAGTGGGAGTGACTGGTTTAGGGAGAGGAATAAAGGAGGGTTTTCTAGTTTGAGAAGAGACAACATGTTGTGCTTCTTTATATCTTTTAGTAGCTTCCACCCAACTATGAGGCCGATCCATGAGGACATGGGCACAAATCTCATTCTTGAGACCATTGATAAAACATTCTCAGAAAAAAAAATTATACATGCCTTTTGTACAGAAATCCAATCGCTCAAAAGAAACTATAAATTCTTCCACTATGCTAGATTGTTTCAACTTTGTCAAACGTCTTAAATGGTTGGTGTCAGTGTCAAAGAATTCATAAATCTATGCCACAAATTGTGTCCAAGCCACATACCCTTGGCAGAATTTTTTTCTCCATTGCCACCATTGCCAACGTTCTTGATATAGATGGAGAACACCATACCAGAGTTTAGCCAACTCATCTATAATTCCATACAAAGAAAAATAATGTTCCATTTGAGTTACCCAACCAGTGGGATTCGAGCCATCAAATTTTTTCACATCCACACGTGGAAGGCGTAGGTCACACTGAAAGTGATGGGGATGAAAATTTTAGGAATTAGAGGAAGTTTCACCTTCAGAGTGTAAAGGGGGGTTAGAGGAAGGAATATATATATATAGGGACATTCATCTTGGTGCAAATCGTGTTAGTGAAGGATGCAAGATGGGTAGCGAGGTCTTATTTGATGGTTTCCATTTTTATGTCTATGGAGGAATGCATGTTTTGATTTATGGTGGAAATATTGGCACTGAGCTTTGAACTTTTTGTTGGGTCTCTGTGAAAATAGAGGACAAGGAATTGAAGTAGGATTCCAAGTCTTGGCTATGGTTGTGGGTCATGATTTAGAGGGAAAATGAAAAGGGACAGGTGGGACCACATAGAAGATGGGTTATGGGTGAAGGGTATCACGATGATCAGGGCGACGAGGGGAATCCAATGGGGTAAGTCCCAAATAAGGATGTCGGAAGGGGATTGGGTCCATGGGAATTTGTTTTTGCTTAAAAATGATAGGTATGAGTGTGATAAGGGTGAAGAGAGGAATCCAACGAGATAGGTCTCAAATAATGGTGCCAACATGTAACATCCCCATCCATCTGTTGAGTTATGCCACATGAAAATTTTGAACTGTATACAATATTTAAACATACAAATACTCTGCAAATTCACAGATTTATACAGAATAATAGTAGAAATACAAATGCAACATATACAGGAAAAACCCATAAAAATAAATGCATAAATAATGATGCAGTATGTAATTTCACACACAAATTACACTTATCTTTGATAAGAAGACCACCAACTGCATGCATACCTTCCACGTTCCTCCCAACCATAGACCACACTGCTTGTAATCTTAGCAGTGGGTCACCCCTGAGCTAGGACTAAACTCCACCTAGGTAAAGGAATACTAAGCCAGTCTAAGGTATGGAAAGCAACAAAATTGCTCAGACTAGGGTGCCCAACTGCTACAACTAGCCTGCAGTCTCTCATTCCCCACATGCTTGTCCCACCCCAGGAAGTGTGTCCCTTCTCTGCTCAACAGTCTTTCGGTTACCTCACTTCCCTTTCGAGGATTCAGTAATAGGTCAGACAGGAAATCTCAGAGCCCAATAGTTATTTCCTAACACACCAGGGAACAATTCCGAGTACTTTCTCTCATAGAGAAAACTACTCATGGGCCTGGCAAGCCGCTTTTTTTACATATAAAACTCTCACCTGGAGAGAATGCCTACGATCCGACAACCCGCTTCTTCGACCACGGGCCTGACAACCCACCTCTTCATCTTGCAATCAAACCAAATTTCCCATTGTTCACAATGCCAAGCTTCCCAAGTACCAGTCTTGTGTTGGCAGTAGCAGATTTCAGATGGTAGGAGGAAATAATGGGTAATGCTCCATCTCTTAAGCTATCCAGGCATAGGTACGGTGATGGCAACAACAAAGTTTGGATGGTAGGAGGAAATAATGGACAATGCTCCAGCTCTTAAGCTATCTAGGCACAGGTACGGTGATGGTAGCAACAAAGTTTGGGTAAGGTACATGTACGCTGCCCATGACAAAGAGGTACCGAGTATAGCTCAAGGAGTGTGTGAAAGAATGGAGGAATCCTCCCATGCATGAATGGTGAATTGTGAATTCCTCGATGGTGAATCATGAATGCCTGAATGGTGAATAACCAAAAATGGACTAATTTCCCCCACATATATGTGCATGCGCCCTTAATGACACATGGACCTCAAGGAACTCGTTTCTCTCCACTTGTAATTCATTCCCTTCCCATAAGAACTTAGGATAACATAATTTATATCCATACCTTATTATTTGGGAATAATATTATAATATTCCTTTGGAATTAATCCCTCTAGCTTAGCCCCTTCCTAGGTTCTTAGCCCCCTTCCCCTTCCTAGTGGATTTTATCCCTCCATACTCATTTGTGGGTCAGTTTTCAACAGTGATGTACTTTATTAATGATATGAGTGTTTACATATTACAATAATAGGCACGAAAACCTTTATCATTCCAGGATCCCTGGCCTAATAATCATATAAGCATTCTAGTCTATAATAACCTGGCTCACTAGCCTATAAAACACAACATATATACAAAGGCTCCATGGCCTTAAGATCGCACACTTTTCTTTTGGTATGAAATTCTCGCGCACTGCCTAAATGCGAGCAGAACCGGACCAAAGGCCCTGTATCATCAACTCACCATATTATAAGCATTTTGAAATTTACATTTACAATTGGGATTCATCCTAGGGGTATTACATTCCTCTTCCCTTATTTATTCATTTTCCTCAATGCATTATATACCATGTACAATTCAAAATTATTCAAAAAGCTCCAAGCCTTTTCTATTGGAAGCTTGTTATCCACCTGGTGCTCTGCTTTCAAGCACCAATTCGTGTATTCATATTGTAGTTGGAAGTCATTTTCTTTATTCCATAGAGTTGCTTCAGGAAAGAATTCAACTCACTGTTCTATTTGACACACCCTCATTATGAAATATGCCATGCCATAAACACTCTTGAGTTGCCTCTTCCTTATTGCACTCACCTTTCCAGGCTCATGTATCCCTTCACTGCTACACAGTCCTTCAGTGATCCATGTTGCCAAGGCTTTAACACACAAGGAGAGAACCAACTCATTATGAGAACCCCACCAAGGTTCTACATTTATAGGGCTCCAATGTCTCCAACAGTAGTTGTTCTTCCCAAGAATTCCAACTTTAATCAATATTATCTCATATGTATCACATACATACAGTTATTATGAGAGAACATTATAAAAATTTATTTAGAAACTCAAACTTATTTCATAAGGAATTCAACTTTTCCCCAAAATATGAAACTCTATATCATAATTTTTCATGGGTGTTGCAATAGTAGGATGCAATATTCCTTATGGATTTCAGCAAGCACCATACTAAATACCACTTTTCCTGTAATGTTTCCATCTTGCATTCAGCCAATAGATTATCAATATTTCTTGTACATTATACTTTCCTTGCAATATGTACCCAAAACCTTACAAGGTGATCTTAGAATTGTCTACACCTAGCAATTCAATCACAACCTTCAAACAATTCATTAAATAAAATGAATTATCATTCTATGCATATGCATGTTCACAATTAATATTAATAAGTTCATTACTCTATTTTCTGAACATAAAACTTCCCGTAGTCAATGCTCATGTGACTACTTGACTTGCAACTTCCCTGTTGTAATGTTTAACAACCCTTGAATTGTATTCAACTCTATGAGTGAGTAATAATTGTAACATTTCAGTTGTAGCATAATCATTTCCATTAAATAACATGTATGCATGAACTCACAAAAATGCATTCAATAATGCACTCAAGTATAACAATTCTATCATGCATAAGTGAAACTCTACCACTTACTATGCATGAGTGGAATTGTCAATGCATATCTATTCATTGCATCTTTCCATTGATTTTCATAATGCTCTATATCTAAGTCATGTATCTCATTGTTGTTAAATTGGAAATCTGGTCAATGCCTTGACACATTCTCCATACACTTCCTATTGTCTTCTCAATTATTTGGACGCCTTCCTTTTCAACCCGAACACTACACTAAGAATATCATTTCGTGGTGTTCATTAGTGTTAGAAAAAAGGTTGCAGTCCAACTATTATTTAGAAGTAGGAAGTTCATTGGATAATTGTGTGGTGCGTAGCCTTTCCAAAACCAACCATGTCATTGTCTCATACATGACTATCTTTTCTGGCATCCATTCTTATCAGAGTGTCATACCCTTTATTGCTTTGATTATTACCTCATAGCCAAATTAACATGACATGCTACTATGTCATTATATGCATTCAAAAACTAAGAAGACCTGATAATTATTACAGGCCTCCAGCCTTTACCACACCTAGTAGTATCTTATTCACATCAATACATTCAATTAATATAATAATGTGATTTTATAAAATAAAAATGAGGAAATTATTACCTAAATTCCCTCCATCAATTATGCAATAAGAGTACATAAAAATCATACCTGCATAGATGCCATTAAATGAATTTAATGCTACCTGGATAACTGATAACAATAGAAGCTCCCATGCCTCTTTTATCAGTCTTATAATCAACACTTTAGTTTTATGTTGCTTCCTTCCATATGCAACAACATTAGTAGCAACACTTGCAAACATGCAAAAATTCTCTCTTTCCTGGTACATCAACCACCATTAGCAGCTTTCATATTAATAGATATTCAACAATAGACTAATCCTAGTCTTATTATTTTATACATGTATATTAACAAAATGGCATTCATAAATTCATATTTGTATGCACTAATAATGCATCATTAGCATGATCCTAAATGCATCTGCATGTCAATTTCTTGTACTATGTATGGTTGTCCAACAAGCCATAACATAATTGTTGCTACAGTAATTGCAACAACCTCTTTCTCCCTGTATCACTTTTCTTTGTTGTTCCTAGAAGTCTTCAATTCTTCCCGGATTCCTGAATCTTCTTGTGTTCTTACAAAAGAAAACAATGTGCCTAATTCTTCTCTATCTTGAGTACTTTTCCATCCCAACTTTTCTTATCTATTATAACCATATATTATGCTAATATTGATTTTCAGCCTTCCACTATTACTTGGATCCCTCCGATCCAACTCCTAAATGACCAAATTACATTTCCAGTCATGCTCTCTAATTAACCTTGGATATTTAACGCCAATTTTTTTATTGAAACAAAATGATTCATCCTTTCCTTGACTGAACATATCAACACTTGGATTTGCTTAATGAACCATTACTTTCTCTTGTCTTGACCCATCTGATTTCAACCTAACTTGCATAATCATTTCCAGCATGTTGTTATGCTACATAATGTCTTCTTATCCAGCTGCATAGAGTTAACTGGAATGAGTTAGCATTGCTCTTAATTTCCATCATAGATTCCATTGATGCTTTCCACCCGTGGAATGTCACTTATGGCTCTATTCCACTTGATATAAATTCTCCTTAGATTTTATTTCTTTTACATTCTATACAAAGAATATAATCATTTTCTTCTTCATGGTTCCTTATTGTTTTCCCTTTAGAAACCTTGTTTCCATTATCCTAAGATTTTCAAGGACATGAATCCATCCTAGAATATTTCTTCCCTGTATGGGAAAACCCTTCCTTAGAACCTAATTGCATTCCTCTGGATCCAATCTATACATAATGCATTGTTTATGCATATGTTGGCACTTCTTTAGTATGTTCACTCCTTTATTTCTTCACCTCTGAAGTTTTGTCATACAACCATGCTTCCACTGCTCTACTTTGATAATAATCATGGAAAGGTTATCTCTAAAACTGCGGGACCGATCTTTGGATATTTTTTCATTCTCTCCATATATACACTCTGTCTTTCTTTATCATAATACTAGTATCCTGATATATCAAATTGCATAGAATAGGTCTTCCCACCATGTACCTCTTTATCTTCACCTTGGCCTTTGCTAGACTGAATAATATTTCACTACTTCCTCTATTTAAATGATATTATTTACATCTTGATTCCACTGAGTATTTTGATTTGTAGGAGTGGATATATTATAGTGGATTCCCAAGCCTTTGTGGCTGCACCTAGCAGCCATGTCTCTGCATCTTCATCCTTCTTGTTCTCACCGTCAAAATTAAGAGGATTGTTTTTTTCATTTCTCCTTGTAGCTCATCCACCCCAAACCTCCTCTTGTGCTTCCTTACAGGAGATGGACTTGAGCTACTATGTGGTCTCCTAGTGGAATGCCCTGGGGAGTGATGGTGATGTCTTTCAACACTTCTTTCTCTTCTCCTCTCATTAGGAGACCTGTGGTTTCCTGATTTTCTTGAGCCATTCTTCTTATCCATATTATTTTCTATTATGTCCAAGCTCTGCATTAAATTTATGTTGAAATTCTCCTACTTCTCCTTGGCTTTCATAAGCCTCTCATTATCATCTTTATATCTTTGGACATCCTTATGCAAACTTTTGATGGTATTAACCAAGTTCATGTTTTTCTTCCTTTCCTTATCCATGACCAATTGAGTTTGTACCTTCATTACCCATATTTACATACATCCCTATGATCTATGTGCTGATCCAGTTTTGATCTAAAAGATATTAACTATGCAAAATGTGCAGCCAACATAACCTGTTCGGATAAATGATTTATCAACTGTATGGAATTATGAACAATTTCGATTCAGTGTTGCATCATAATTCTTTCTTCTCGTTTCCTGAGAAAATGACTATCCATATTTTTTTTTTGGGTGAATAGTTTTATTCTAATATTCAATACCTTTCCAACGCCTTCTTCCATGCTCAATTATGATCCTTGAGTAGAAAGTTATGGTTTTTTGAAAATTCATCCTTTTTGTGAGGGTAAACCTTGTACATGTGATCTTCTTCGGGAGATGAATTAGCTCATGAACCTGTGTTGGATCCTCTCTTAAGGTTCAAAGGCCCCTATGATTTCCCTCAAATGTATATCCATACAAATCAAAAACATGTGGGCTCCTTCTTTAAGCCCCCTTTCTCTCTTAAAAAATCAAATTTTTGGGCACTAGCCCTCTTTACCTCAGCCCAAAACTCATGTGGTAGTGGGATAGAACAAAGAGATTACAAAAATGGTGCTTATCCGAGCTTCAGGGCTCTGACGCTTCAGAACTTAGGGATTCATAATATTTTCTAACACTACACGACACTTCCCTCGAATGTCAAAGTGGCTAACTCTCTGAATGGTGCTTCTCCAGAGTTTCGAGACTCTGACGCACCAGAGCTTTGGGCTTCAAAGTATTTATCCACACAACACAACACTTCCCCTGAACGCTGAAGTGGTTAACTCCTCAAATGGTGCTTCTCCGGAGTTTCGGGACTCCGACACTCCGGAGCTTCGGGATTTGAAAGTTTTTACCACACAACACACTAAGTTCTTCGAACACCGAACTGGAAAATTGCTAGACTGGTGCTTCAACGCTTCGTTACTCCGATGCTTTAGATATTTGGGCTTCGAGAGTTCTGACCATGAAACAACACGAATCACCTGAACGTCGAATTGGCGAACTACTTTGGTGCTCCTTGGCTCCAGAGCTTCGGACTTTGAAATATTTTACAACACCACACCATAAATCACCCGAACACTGAATTGGTGAATTCCCAGAGGGTCACAGATCAACAATCCACACTCCCCATCAAGATCTATGGTCAATAGGATCTCCAAGACTCTGAGATTAAGGATTTCTAAGACTCCAACATGCGTTGCCTCCCAAATTGTTGAATGTTGAATTTGAGATTGAAGACTCTCGTTCCTCCTAGAACTGATGACTGAGATCTCCTCCGGAACTTCGGGCTTTGGGAGTTCTCACTATTGATCACCACAAAACCCCCGAACTATCGAACGTTGAATCGGTGAAGGATGAATATCCATGGTTGACGCTCACCCATCAACAGATGGTTGGGATTGACTCTGGTCTTTGGGGCTTTGGGTCTTTTCACATTAGAACCCTTTTTAACAACAATTCTCTGGATCGCCAAACTTTCGAACACTCGCTAATATGTTGAAACATGTCCTCCACGAAGAATGATCAGGATCTTCTCCGGAGTTCGAGACTTTGGGACTTTCCTGACTTCGCACAAAAATCACCAACGTTTTCTAGAGTGTTGAATCTTCGGACTGCCATGCGATCTACTACTCATGCTCGCCTGTGTGTAGATCCAATGGTTGGGATCTGATCTTCTCACATGCACTTCTTCTTTGGTCTGGGGTTTGATCCAACGACTCAGATATATGCTCGGACAATCCAATGGCTGGCACTCCTCAGAGTGAGCTATGAAGTAGATTCACTTTGGGACTTCGAGGATTTTGCCTCCCTTCCAACAAACAATGAAAAATTGTCAGAGCAGTGAAGTCTGAAGGACTTCGGTGCTTAACGACAGTGCACCTTCTACAGATCCGATGGTTGTGAGGGATCTTTCTTCTTCTGAACAGATCTAATGGCCCATATCTAATATTGCGTCCCAAATCAATGGTTACTGTGGTTTCTTCTCTCTGTTGGCTTTCTCCAACCACTACACCTCCTGAGCTTTCGAACATCGTCCAAGTGTTCTCTCAATGCCCTCCTGGCACCCAGGGATGCACTGTAACCTCAAAAATATTTGAATTTTATCTTCAATTTCAAATAGCTCGACCTATCTAGGCTCAGTGTTGAAAACTGAAGCTCTGATACCATATTGTAATATCCCTAGCCACCTGTTGGGATATGCCACGTGAAAATTTTGAAATTTATACAATATTTAAACATACAAATACTCTGCAAATTCATAGATTTATACAGAATAATAGTAGAAATACACATGCAACATATACAGGAAAAACCCATTAAAAAATGCATAAATAATGATGCAACATGTAATTTCACACACAAATTACAGTTATCTTTGATAAGAATACCACCAACTACATCCATACCTTCCACGTTCCTCCCAGACATAGACCACATTGCGTATAATCTCAGCAGTGGGTCACCCCCTAGTTGGGACTAAACTCCACCTGGGTAAAGGAATACTAATCCACTATAAGGTCTGGCAAGCAGCAAAATTTCTCAGTCCAGGCTGCTCAACTGTTGCAACTAGCCTACAGTCTCACATTCCCCACATGCCTGTCCCACCCTAGGAAGTGTGCGCCTTCTCTGCTCAACATTCATTTGGCTACCTCACTTCCCTTTTGGGGCTTCAAAAACAGACCGAATAGGAAGTATCAGAGCCCAATAGCTATTGCCCAATGCACTAGGGAACAATTCCGAGTAGTTTCTCGCCTAGAGAAAACTACTCACGGGCCTGATAACCCGCTTCTTCGACAYAGAAAAATTTCACCTGAAGAGAATGCCTATGGGCCTTACAACCCAGTTCTTTGACCACGGGCCTGAAAACCCGCCTCTTCAGTCTGCATTCAAACCATATTTCCCATTTTTCAGAGCACCAAGCTTCCCAAGTAGAAATCTTGTGTTGGCATTAGAAGAATTCRGATAGTAGGAGGAAATAATGGACAATGCTCCAACTCTTACGCTATCCAGGCACAGGTACGGTGATGACAATAGTAGAGTTCAAATGGTAGGAAGAAATAATGGACAATGCTCTAGCTCTTAAGCTATCTAGGAACATGTACGATGATGGAAGCAATAGAGTTTGGGTAAGGTACAGGTTCGCTTCCCGTGACAGAGAGGTACCGAGTACAACTCAAGGAGTGCATGAAATAATGGAGGAATCCTACCATGCATGAATGGTCAATTGTGAATTCCTCAATGGTGAATCGTGAATGCCTAAATGGTGAATAACCAAAAATGGACTAATTTCTACCACATATATGTACAAGCACCCTTAATGACATGTGGCCCTCAAGGAACTCGTTTCTCTCCACTTGTAATTCATTCCCTTCCCATAAGAACTTAGGATAACATCATTTATATCCATACCTTAGTCTTTAGGAATAATATTATAATATTCCTTTGGAATTAATCCCTCTAGCTTAGCCCCTTCCTTGACTCTTAGCCCCCTTTCCATTCCTAGTGGAGTTTATCCCCCCATACTCATTTGTGGGTTGATGTGCAACAATGATGTACTTTATTAGTGATATGAGTGTTTACATATTACAATAATAGGCACAACGACCTTTAAAGTTCAGGATCCCTGGCCTAATAATCATGTAAGCATTCTAGCCTATAATAACCTAGCTCACCATCCTATAAAACATAACATATATACAAAGGCTCCATGGCCTTAAGATTTCACACTCTTCTTTTGGTATGATATTCCCATGCACTGAATAAATGCACACAGAACTAGACCAAAGACCTTGTATCACCAACTCGCCATCTTATAATAATTTTAAGATGTCGAAATACGTCTCTACCCTAGAAAAAAAATTAACCCACAATTTTTTGTCGAGGAAAGTGCTTTGATACCACTTGTAAGGTACCAGGTCTATTATATTAGAAAAAAAGAGAAATAATGAAGATAATAATACTGTGATAATAACATAATACGGAAATACTACAGAGATAACAATGGAATAATAAATTATATGGAACCACAACACCAAAATTATACCTTTATTGATAGGAAACAATGTTCACTTGCCTCTTTGAGGGGGGAAACTCCAGTAGAGAAGAACTCTATTACAATAATTATTCAAGACAAAACTTCTCATACCCTCTACTCCTATTTATACTAAATCTATTTATCCAAAAGAACAATCTAGAAGAAGATCCTTCTAGAAGCGAAAGCTTCTATTAGGTCTTCTTATATTTGACTTATTCTTTCTTATTGCTACGCCTTACTAATATTGACCTTTATTACATGGAAATATATTATTCTACCTATGTGAGGGGTTAGGGCGGTTAGGTCCCTAAAAAAAGGTATGGTTGAAGGTATGTCTAATTGCTCTCTGGATTTTGATTTTTGTGAACATTGTGTATATGGAAGCAGAATCGAGTAATATTCCCTTCTAGTACAACGAGGGTAGAAGAAATTTTATAGCTAGTGCATAGTGATGTGTTTGGACCTATGTCGATTCCATCATTGGGAAAATCTATGAACTATGTTTCATTTATATATGAATTCTCGAGGAATACTTTGATATATTTCATTGGGAAGAAATCTGAATTCTTTGACATGTTTAAAAAGTTTAAGGCTCTTTTTGAGAATCAAACAGAGAAAATAATTAAGGTGATGAGGAAAGATAATGGTGGAGAGTTATGCGTGAATGAATTTGAAGATTTTTATAAGAATTGCAGTATAGAAAGGAAAAATACTACTCCATATACACAGCAAAATGGAGTTGCAGAAAGGATGAACAGAATGTTGATGAAAAAAACAAGGTCCATGTTCAGTGGTGTCGGGTTAAGGAAAGAATTTTGAGCAGAGGCAATGGGTACTGCATGTTACCTGGTCAACATATCACCCTCATCAACACTAGATGAAAAGAATCCACAAGACGTATGGACTGGTAAGAAACTTTCTCTCACACATCTCAAAGTATTTGGTTGTGAGGCCTATGTTCATGTTCCAAAGGAAAACAAGAGTAAGCTAAATAAGAAGGCTAAAAAGTGTATCTTTTATTGGGTATAAAGATGGTCAGAAAGGTTATAATATTTGGAACCCAGAAACTAAGAAGGTTGTGTATAGCCAAGATGTGGTATTTAGAGAAATGAACGATGTTGTCAAACAGGAATTCCTACCAAGTAAGGAAGAACCAGAGAAAATAGAGTTTGAACCAAAGGATGATGAATCAGACTCTATAGAAGAACAAGAATCATAAGAAGAAGATCCTCATACTCCAGTATTGAGGAGATCGGTGCAGGAAAAAAGGCTACTGGAAAGGTATACTCCATCTGATTTCCGTTCAAATTTTTCTTTGTCTATTACTGATGATGATCCTAGAACTGTTAGGGAGGCAGTGGATTCAAAGGATGGAAAAATATGGAAAAAGGACATGGTTGAAGAAATGACGACCTTTGATAAGAATGAGGCTTGGGATCTAGTAGAGTTGTTGACTTGAAGAAAACCCATTGGCAACAAATGGGTATTTAAAAAGAAGTTGAATGCAGAAGGAAAAGTGGAGAAATACAAAGCTCAGTTAGTAGTCAAGTTGAGGGAATTTATTTTCGTGAGATTTTTTCTCCTGTTGCCAAGTTAACTTCTATTAGATTTATGTTATCTGTTGCTGTTGCGTTTGATTTTGAAGTAGAACATATGGATGTGAAGATAAAATTACTACATGGGGATTTGGAAGAAGAAATCTATATGAAGTAGCCAAAAGGCTTTGCTGTGAAGGGAAAGAAGGAGCTAGTATGCAAGCTAAAAATGTCCCTATATGGTTTAAAATAATCACGAAGAACGTGGTATCAAAAATTTGATACTTATATACTGGAACTTGGCTTCACAAGAAGTAAAGAGGATCAATGCGGGTATTTTAAATTAATGGGTGATCATTTGATTTATTTGGTCTTGTATGTGGATGACATGTTGTTGATAGGAAACAACAAGGAGATTATCTAGGATGTGAAAACTCAGTTGTCCTCTAAATTTGACATGAAAGATCTTGGTGCTGCAAATTTCATTTTGGGCATGAAAATTAAAAGAGATCAGAAAAAAATGAAAATCTGGTTAAATCAGAGAAAACATGTCGAGACAATATTGCAGAGGTTTAATATACATGAATGTAAACCAGTCAAAGTCCCTATTCCTGGAGGTGTAAATTTATCTGCGGATCAGTGTCCCAAGACACAAGAAGAGGAGGAGGACATGTCACATGTTCCATATGCGAGTGTGGTTGGAATTTTTATGTATGCAATGGTCTGTACTAGACTGAAAATTGCACATGCAGTGGGAGTTTTGAGCAGGTATATGTCAAAACTAGGGAAGGAGCATTGGAAAATAGTAAAGAGAGTTTTCAGGTATTTGCGTGGAACTACTAATTATGTATTTTTCTACCAAGGAAGACCAGGTTTGGACAGAGTGTTGGAAATACATGGTTTTGTGGATTCAGACTGGGCTGGAGATATGGATCGTAGAAGATATACAAGAGGGTATGTGTTTAACCTATTTGGAGGAGAAATCCGTTGGATGAGCAAAAGACAATCTATAGTGGCACTTTCAACTATAGAAGTTGAATACATGGCAGCCACTCATGCAAGCAAGGAAACATTATGTTTACAAAGATTGTGTTTAGGTATTGGGTTGGTACAACAAGCTGTAAGGATAGAGTGTGACATTCAAAGTGCAATTTTTTTGGCAAAGAACCCAACTTACCATTCAAAGACAAAGTATATCGATGTTCAATATCACTTTGTTAGAGACATGGTTGAAGATAAAAAGGTGTTGTTGATGAAGGTGGATACTTTGAAGAATGTTGTAGATTCATTAACAAAATCTATGAGCACTGAGAAGCTCTCTTGGTGTAGAGGATCTATGGGCATTGTTTCCCTGGATTGTTGAATATGTAACCCTGTAACCCCCTGTATGCAAAGAAAACAACAAGTGGGATAATGTTGGATATGTGTTATATTCTTCGCATGACTATAAGAGGGGGGTAAGAGGGAGGCAAAGCCCCCCTTCACAAAGGTTCGAGTTTGCCTCGGTTTTTGCATCCATTTTTGGGCGATCTTCAGTTTTCATGTCCATATTTGGGCAGTTTTTCAGCACATGGTTTTTCGCCGATGGTTTTATATTTTCGGTTAAAGAATTAGGGTTGTTGACTAATCCAGGTCATTGGATTAGGGATTTGGATGCCGCTGGATCCTATATGTATACTATATTGTAACAATGTATAACATGAATGAATATAGAATATGTTGTTTTTCCTAGTTTGGGATTTCAGTGGAAAAATCTCTATGTAATAATTGTATTTGCCATTGTATATTTTTTGTTCTCTTATTGAAAATATGTTTGTAGTATAATATTGTACAAGGTTAAAATCTACATAAACAATGTATGACATGAATGTGTATAGAATATGTTGGTTTTCCTGGTTTGGGTTTCCAAGAGAAAAATCTCTGTGTAATGTTTGTATTTGCCATTGTATCTTTTCTGTTATGTTATTGAAAATCTATTTGCAGTAAAATATTGTACAAGGTTAAAATCTACACTAGGCATAAAATTTGATTACAATATCGACAATTCAAACACACCATTAAAATTCCACAAATTAAAATTCTTTTGTAGAAACCATTTAGAGGCATAGATTCAATAATTTACATATCATATTGTGTAATGCCCCTTATTCAAACCCTTTGTAATTGTACATATAGGTTGGTGAGCCATTGGTACTAATTGTTAATGTAATGTATATATAGGTTAGTGAGTCGTTGACACCTAGTTTAGGTGTTGCACACACCTGGGTAAGTACACAGAGAGTTGTTATCAAGACATGGGTTGCACATGTCATAGTGATGCACACACCTGGGTAAGTGCGCACATTGTGCCATGTTGCGTGCACTTGGGTAAGTGTGTGGTAATGACATGGAAGTGCGTAGAGTTGATATATATATATTGAGGTCGGAGAGCTTGTGAGAGTATGAGGCTGGTAAGATGGGGCACAGATAGGACAATGCATCTTTCCAGGTAATTATACTCAGTTATTAATATAATATTACATCGTTGCACACAGATTGACTTAAATGAAAAGAGACAAGGGGTTGAACTCCATCGAAAAAGGGAAAAGGGGGAAATATTTTAATAATATTTTCGAAAAGTGTAATGTAGATAATTATTTTATTCTAAATTTCCAAGGGTAAGGAATGGGTCACCATGTGGCTTAAAGCTACTTTTAAAGGTGACAAGTGTCAAGTGGAAGGCATGCAATATATATTGTTGGCCTTAGTGTATTTTTGGAATTATGATGATGATAATGATTATTCAAAGAAGGATTGAGGAAGAATTCATGTTTCAGGCTCTCGTGAGCAAAAGGGGGCCATACTGTATGGAAAATGCAATTATTACCTTATCTGCACAGAGAGGCTTGCAAGGAGTTGCAACGCTATAATCAGAGTTTATTATCGAAGAGGTGGATTGTCAGGCCCGTGAGCAGTCTCTCTAGGTGAGAGATTTGTTGTTGAGAAGTGGGTTGTCATACCCGGGAGCATACTCTCCAGGTGAGAGTATTGATGAGAATTGTTCCCTGGTGCTTTGGGCATTAGTCGTGGGGCTCAGAGACTTCATGTTCATCATGTTGCTAGTAACCCTATAAGTGATGTGGGGAAAATGAAGCATTATTGAGCAAAGAAGGGGCACACTTCCTTGGGTGTGACAAGTGCATGAGAAATGAGGGACTATGGAATAGTTGCAGTAGCGGGCACCTAGGATTGAGAAATTATGTTGAGATCCAGACCTTCACTTGTCACTAGAAGTATTTTTTTCCTGGTGTAGTTTGAGCCCCAACTCGAGGGTGACTTGTTGTTGAAGGATTACAAGAAATGAAGTCTTTGGATGGGAGGAACGTCTAAGTCAAACTCACAGTTGGTGACTTTTCTGAAAGACAAGTGTCTTTAAGTACTTGTCTTGTTTACTGTGTGCTTATTTATATATGTTTGACATGGATTGATTCTTGTTTGTTATTGCATATAAGTAATTATTGTTATTTATTTTTAATAATACTAGCGCATGTAAGGTGGTGTTGTCATTTAGTATTGTAGTTGTGCATAAGTATGACAGTTATTGTTAGTCTTCCTGTTAAGTTATCTTTTGATATTGGTCATAATTCTCTGGGGAAAGAATTGAATGGATGGGTGCATAAGAAAGTAACCTATGTGCATTAAGAGGCTGGAATCCGTGTGTGTGTATAGGGAATTAGATCCTAGGCACAAGGAAATTAGAATTGGCATATGACGCCAAGGTGGTTGTGCGCACAATTGTACTATGTGATCAATATGTTGGTGCACACAGTTATTTGAGTTACTTTCGCTACTTAAATTTATGTTAAAAGGAGAAAGTTGTTTCCATTGTTATAAGTTGTGTGGCGTGACTCAAGCTTGGGTTGAGCGTCTTACTTCTAGTTAAACTGCGTGGAATTGTGTTAGAGTAGAATCTGAGCAGTGTATTTTGGTATAGTATTGTTAAGTAATAAGTTGGATGACGTTACATTGTGGTTTTCATAGCATGTGATTAATGTTGGTAACAAAAAACGTTACAAGTTGGGTGACATGGCCCAATCTGGGTGGTTGGGGACATTACATTTTGGTATTAGAGAAATTGGTTTAACATTGGACTTGTATGGATCAGAGATTAGCATGAAATAGACATGTGCACTAAGAATTTGTGCCGTGTAGTACATATTTTATTGTACACTAGAAAACCATTGTTGTGCGATATAGAGTTGTGATGCGAGTAAAAACAATGACAACCGAGTGTGCACACTAGAATTTGGAATGTTTAAATCATCCAAAAATTACGAGAAAATGATTCTACAAAATGATGCAAAATTTTCATGTAGTTGTTGCATGAAATCATTTAACAAATCTTAATTTCCTACACATTTTGCAAAATTAACAACAAAATATTTATTTTATGTAATATATCTAAAATTTATATTTTATTGTGATTATATGAAATAATAAGATGATATAATGTATATTAAGTTTTATTGAAATTATATAAAATAAGAAGATAATATAATGTATATTTTATTGTTATTATATGAAATAATAAAATATTTTTTTATTGTGATTATATGAAATAATAAAATAATATAATGTATATTTTATTGTCATTATATCAAACAATAAACAATAAAATGATATAATGTATATGTTTTTTTTTTTTTTTTT
>JASDQU010011959.1:178707-189791 GCA_032191745.1 Picea mariana
GTTATGTAGTATCATCACACATCGATACACTTTATTTAGTTTACCATATCTTGGTGTGCCATGTAATAAGATGTACTAGTGCGTGGTAGTATGAGTAATACACCGGTTAGATTTTTTGTTATATGATAAGGTGGTTCTTTCAGATTCATCGCATCCGTTTTTTATTCGATGTTTCAGACCAAACAAATGTGGTCCATCATCAATTTTTTATTCGACGTTTCAGACTCAATGCTATAATACTATTAAGCACACCATTATTGTTGTTTGGTGCGCCACTGTTGTATATGCACCAAGACAGTTAGGTTTTTTTAGTGCACCAAAAAGGTTTTTCGTTTTTTTTTTTTAAATTAAACTTTTTTGTTGAATAACCAAATGTTCTAACCTGATCCAGTGCCTTCATATGCGCACCAATGCTCTTGGTTTAGCATGGAGCACTGATATGCATTTTATTTTAAAAAAATAAAAAAACTATATTTTAGCATTTTATATTAATAACAGTTATTGGTGTGCTTTATTAGTTTAGCATCAAGGCATTATGTTTGTGAGTGCATCAATGCGTTTCTAGATTTAGGTGCATCGATGTAGAAACCTCTGACTACTACCCGCCTTCGCTAACAACCTTTGCTATAAGCAGAGAAGGGATAAACATTTTGGGGAGGTTGTGTAAATATCTCTACTACAAGGTGTTCTCCTTGTAGTGTCTTATTCGCTGTTATGATCATGCTATTCTCTCAATTTGACAGATCTGTTAGAAACATTGCTAAGTTCACCTTTGTTGTTTGTTGTTTTTTATTTATTTTTTAATGTTATGTACATACATAACAACATCTCCTTCATATTGAACTATAAAGCGCCTCTCAACACAAAATTATTTTAACCAAATACACCTTTATATCACAAAATGCAATCAATAATATCATATAATTAAAACAATACTTTTATCAAAATATCTTTACACATTTGTGGTTGTACAAAAAGAATATCTTATCAAAATACCTTTGCACCGCAAGATGCTGTCACTACAAGATGCAACCAGTGGTAACACTAGTACCAAAATTGATATTTTATGGGAATACCTTACACCACAAGATGCAATCAGTAGTACATATAATACCATGAAAGATTGCAAGATGTTGTCACTACAAGATGCAACCCGTGGTAACACTAGTACCAAAATTGATATTTTATGGAAATACCTTACACCACAAGATGCAATCAGTAGTACATATAGTACCATGAAAGGTTGATGGGCAGTTGTAAACATATTGGGATACACGTCTCAGTGATCACATGGGTCACCGAAGATTTATTTGGAATCAAATGTATGTCTTTACCAATTTCAACATCACATCGATTTCTACACCCACGTTCACTTCCCGGAGCCTTCTTTGAATTCCACTCTCGTCTTGCCCACATCCTTATCAGTCTCCCCCCTACTTCCTCCACCACCTCCATTTTGTCATAAAATGTGAATGGACTTCCAATCTTTTCGTTATCAGAGGAGATCGCTTGTACACCAAATCCCTTGATAGGTTTCAACCCAAAAGAGACTATACATTATTTCCTTGTCGCCAAGTAGTGACATAGAATCCAAAGGATCCCCTTCCAAACCCAAAATAATATATGATTGATTTCGTAAGGTCGGGAATACCCTTTTTTCACAACTAAAATTCCCTCGCGAAGGCGACCCCCGGGGAGGGGGTCGGTATGTAGAAGAGAAAAGGGATTTCCTGGTGTTGACGTGGACTACTCAGCTAGCCCATCGAAGGTGTTGGGTTGTCCACGTCGATCACAATTGCCGCCTTAGAGTGACGAGAGCCACACGCATTTGATGAAGTCCACGTAGCAGATGTGGATGATTCATCCATAGCCTTATCTTTTTATATATAGAGAGAATAATTGTGTTGCCTTTCATTTTCCTACGTGGAAAAGGTTAATTGCGAACTTTTTTTTTTTTTAAATTTTATTCCGATAATTCAGGAGGCATAAAGGCTCGAGAGTAACCCTACTTCAGGCGTGGTTGAGAGGGTCGGACCATCCCTCTCAAAAGTGAGGAGAAAATGGACGGACAAATGAGCTGAGCCTTCTAAAGCAAAGTTATTCCAAGTCAATTTCCAATGTGCCTTTCATTCGAACTATGTCTCTATCATGACACCTAAGATAAAGTTTGTGGAACATCTCAGTGGGTAAACCTTAGCTCCACACTATAGTTGGTGCAATTTAGATCTACGTTACACTTTGTTGGCACAATAGTGGAATTGTAGATGTAGCTTTTGTCTCTTCCTGTATCTCCTTCATTCTACACCATTGGAGTAAAAGATGGGAAACAAGAATATGAAGTGATTCATCCTCCCTTTAAGCATTAGTATCAGAGATTACCATCTCGTTGTCCTTTGTCATTAATATCATACAATGTTATCTCATTCTGCAATGTTCAATCTACTTAATCATGAACTTCTATGTATGTGTCATAGTCGATATGCATATAAAGTTTAAATTTTATTTATGTTAATTTGTATAAGTTTTAATTAAAAAAGGAAGTTGTTTGTGTAGTTTTTATAGGAAAAAGAAAAACTAAAAAGTGGAGTTCGCACAAGTCAAAGCACAACATCGAAGAGTCAATGTTACGAGCAAGTGTAAAAAGAAAGGGATTGGCTTATGTCAAAACACCTCGTTAAAGTGTCAAAGTCAAACCACAAGGATCTATGCCTTTAACACAAACATACTAAATAGTGACCATGTCGGCCCAGGAGGAGGTTGGTCATGGTTATGAAGGGTCTTCCCCCAACTTGTAGGCGAAAGATCAATACTAATGGGCTTAATAAGGTCCCACCAATCAATGGGGGGCTTAGGCGGCTTGGGTCCCTCTGAAATTGCTAATGCAAGTGTACAGATGTCCATTCATGGGGATCTAAGTGGCTAGTTGTGTGCTCTCTCTTGTCATTCACGTATATGTCAGTCTACCCTATGCTAAGAATGGTTATAGGAAGACCCAACTAAACCAATAGTTCTAGATCATGTTGAGCCTATCTAAGGGAGAGGCCTCAGTGGGTCCAACGTAATGAATACTCTAGGAAGGTACACATTAGGTGGGTCTAGAGGCACCTTACTCATGGTGGATGAGGCTCCATGCTAATGATCCAATAAGTACTAGAGGTGCTCCATTTCTAGTTGCACCTTGTGGCATTGTTCTTCTATATGCCTAATCAAGTTAGGACATATTAGTGTAACGTTATATCGAGAGAACTGGTGAGACATCACATCACCATTAAACAAGGAGTGGTTGCATTATTTCCAAATCCATAAGAGCACTTAGCTCTAAAAAGCACCAAATGGTCTTAAACTCCATGGCCAAGGGAAGGTGATCCCCTATCAAGATAGATTGCCAAGACAAGGACAATGATAGAAATTGTTGACACACAACTTCTACCCAAGCCCAAGCCTTCTTAACAAGCGGACAAGACCAAAAGAGATGTTTCAAGGTTTCAACATGGCCACATTGCAGACACTATGGGTTCTCATCCCTAGGTAATTTAATCTTCAATCAATCAAGAGCACCCCCATAACCAAGCTCCAAGAAAAGAATGTCTGTTTAGGTTCACTCATAGGTTTTCAAATACTTTTGAGGTGAAACACCCAAGTTTTTTGCTTTGAATAGAGGCACCAAATTCAATTAAGACCTTCAAGGAAATGCTTGGGATAGATCCACTTGTAACCCATGGCTAGCATATAATGCATGAAAGTTGTGGCCTTGCACCAGTTCCATTCGCGCCACCAAGTACGGGGCATTAGAGGCCCAAGCTTGCGCCGAAGGTAGTCTAGGATGAGACCCTGAATGTGATTCACAATAATCCCATCAATGTTATTCAACATAAAAAAATTTAGGTCAAGCCATGGAATCTATTCCTTAGAGGAACAACCAAAAGATCATTGGCATACTAAATGCCTCTTTGAAAATATTCAGGGTCATGAACCATAAGGATTTGGCCAAAGATTTCCCTTCATGTAAAATCAACGGGGACCACCATAGACTGTGCTCATTAACAAACAACCCAGTTCTAAGAGAAGGTTGATTCCAAGACAAAAAAAGGTTTGATTGTGTAACATACCAAGCCACCAACAAGTTGGCCATGCTACTTCAAAACACACTTCAAAACATATTTCAAACTTTGATAATAATTAAGTCGAGAATAATCATAGAAGACTCACATGCATTAATCACAATCCATGCTACAACATAAAAGAGATAAACAACGTGCCATGCACAACAAATAACCAACATACAGGCACATTATAAATACATATCCCAGATTTAATTAAATACACAACGGAAAATACATTGTACAGAAAAAAAAGAGAGCACTTATCTTTGCAAGTAACCATTCACCAACTGGCTGCAGACCAAGGACGTTCCTCCCAACCATAGACATTGTTGTTCATTTACTCTCAACAACAGGTCACCCTTGAGCCAGGGCTATGAATCCACAAGGATGGGTCCTACGACAAATCTAAAACACACAATAGCTGGCTAACTAGCTCTCATGTTTCCCAACCACACAACAAATCCAAATTTCCAACTCTCTTTCCCACTCAGTCTACACAACCAAAGAAATGAATGCCTTTCTTTTCCATGCAGTCCCTCAGGTTGTTCCATTTCTCCCCAGGGCTTCAGTGCTACTAGTAAGGAAATATTTGTGCTAGAAAATCCAAGGATTATCAATTGTGGATAGTTCTTTCAGAAATACCATTAATCTCATGCACATGGGCATCCATTCCCCCCTGGAATGATCAATAATTTCTTACATCCACCTAGCGACGAATCTCCTCCTCCAACCATTCGTTTTCCATGCTCCCCCCAAGAGCAGACAAATTAGCAAGAATGAGGAACCTAGAAATGAAAGAGTGAAAGGAAACGATGAATGATGAGTGAGTGTGTGAACCCCCAAACAAACCAAAGATGGGTTTATATAATTACTTGGAAATCAAGAACCACATGGCCTACCCCAAGAAGCTCATGTAACCCCTATTCTCCATCAAATCAATTATGGGTAAATAAAAATATAATAAAAGACTTAGCCCCTCCATCCCCCTCTCTTATGGAATCATAACCCCCTATCTCTTTTGTCCTTGTCCATCTTGAAACCATCGATGCATTTTTTTATTAATGTATATAGATGTATTACATTTCCTAGGCACTCTGACCCCTTTTCAACTTTATCAGCTCACCAGCCTAAGTCACAATTACATAATACATTATAGTTCATAAGGGTTAAAATCAGGGTGTTACATCCCCCTCCCCTTATTTTGGCACTATCCTCAATGCACAACATCATTCCAATGTTATTAACATTACAAATCTAAGCCCTCTGGCCTTAATCCACACAGGCAGTCCAACCAACTCTAATATACATAGGCACTCTAGACTAAAATTAAACATGTATACATAGGCATTCCAACCCAAAACATGCACAAAGATTTTACAATTTACATTTCTAGTAGTAGGTCCAACCATCAAGCTCTCATTCCCCATCAACCCTGCACAACCCAAAGAAATGAACTCCTTTCTCTGCCATGTAGTCCCTCAGGTTGTTCCACTTCTCTCCAGGGCTCTAGTGCACTCGGCCAGGAAGTTTCAGAGTCGTGGCTTCAAGATCTGTAGCTGCAACAAGTCCACTGGACTTTCTTCATTCCATGCCTTCATCACTAAGCTTGATTTCCTTTTGGTGTTATTTTTCGTGAGCTTCCAACTTCAATAGCCAACATCTCATCTGTATTACAAAAATACAGTCATCATGAGATATTTTTATAACAATTTCAATCATAAATGTCAAATATGTTTTATACAGGGAAACAATGTTTCCAAGCATGAGCTTCCAACTCATAATTTGTTTGGCTCTTGGAGACACATGCATCAATATTTATTATGGCTTACAACAATGCCATACCCAATACCATTATTCTTGTAATTTTCTCAACCTTCAATTAGCCAAACCAATTGTTAGCATAATCATGTAACAATTTGTAACTATTAATTTCTCAAATATGTTTTATATAGGAAAATAAAATTTTCAGGCATGAATTTTTCTGCTTATAATGTTTGGATTTTGCAATTGTAGATATAAATATTCCTTCTGGGCTTACATCCCTGCCATCTCCAAGACCATCCTACCTGCAATTTTCCTCAACCTTCACTCAACCAAACAAGTTTTCAGTATCATGCATATGTATATTTTCATGGAAACAATTACAAAAATTCACAAAGTGATCTCATAATTGTTTAGAACAACAATTCAATCACTTCCATTGATCCAACTATTAACTGGAATGAACCCATCATTTTTTACACATGTATTATCAACCAATATTTTATTTCTTCTATCCRCCAATATTYCTATCACTTTGTTCCCTTGAAAGAGTTTTTCCATAATTTATCATTATATAACTACTCTCACATGCAACTTTCTTGTTGCATTATCTAAYARCTCYTGAAGTGTTTTCAACTTCATGAGTTAGCAATACTCACATMATTTCAGTTGTTATCATAAYCATTTCTATTTTCTATAATATATACATGCATTCACCAAAATGMATTCAATAATTTCTGTAATACTTGTAACATTTTTAATAGCTCCAAAAAGTGATCTYAGAATTGTAACAAACAACAGTCCAATCACCTTCAACTAGTATTCATATTAAATATAATGAAACTATCCATCATTATGTATTTTCAACACCTCGTGCTTTTAATAATGCAACAATTAATTACTAAATAAAATAACAATCGATGTGCCAATACCCATGGCCAAATATACACAATRCATCCATGCATTGACTACATAATACCACATAACTATGTCATGCATTCCACCACGATGAGTCAGAAGGTCTGGCCAATGCCTCAACACATCCTCCACACACTTCCTACTGCTTTCCTGACTATTTTGATACCTTCCTTTTCAACCCAAACCCAACACCAAGAATATAATTCTTAAGTGCTCTTCAATGTCAACAAAGAGGTTGCAGTCCAAACATCAGATATACAGTAGATATCATTGAGCACTTACATAGCGTTATATCCCTTCCATATCCAATCATATTATGGTCTCACACATGACTATATCTAAGGATATTCATTGTTATAGGAGGAGTTTGTCTCTTGAATTAACCCGGTTATGATCCCATAACCAATCATAACACAATATGCAACTGACAATCTATCTAAATGCATTCTAGCATCAATAAAATTTACATACTCTAGGTATTTGGCCATTACATATCGATTTAAATCTTGAAAAAATAACTGAGGGAATTTCTTACCTCAATTCTCTTCAACATAGAAGCAACATATGCATACCTAGATGGTTTTTATCAACCTACTTGATGCTACCTGATCAATTGGTATTTGTATAATCTCACAAACTTTCTCCTTCATCATTTTGATCACCATTCCTACCACCCTCATGGGTCTTCACATAGATGGAAATCATAAGTAACAACAATATCCACATCTTTAACCATGCTATATCATTTTTCCTGAATACATAATCCATCATTAGTCATGCTCAATTTCCATAACATCATTATTTCATAATAATAGACTATCCTAAGTTCACAAGCATGTTATATGCATATCCAAGCATGTGCATATGCACAATTACACATCCATATGCACCAAGCATTCACTGTCAACATGCCTACTAATGCATATGCATTTTAACTTCATTGTATGCCTCATGCACTCTAGTGGATTTTTGTTTCAATTCACTTATTTATTTATTTATTTATGTGTAGCTGGTTGTCCTTGAATTCCTTTAGATCCTTGCTGCCTTGTGTGCTCCCATTCTACTCATCTGCACTATTCTTCCCTGGTCTGAATAATTTCTAGCCAAGTTTCACTTGGCCATTCTGCAATCCAACCAATGTACTCAATTTGCAGCAACTCCTTTTGGGTAGTCATATCCAAATTTACCTTTATGAAACATTCCAACACCCTGGAATGAAGTAACTCAAACATTCCATCACTCTACTACCACAACATTCTTGAATCAAATACTATTACTCCTAGTTGTCCATTAGACTACTTCTTTCACACTTAAGCTTTGCAATTGTCTACACCTCTCTTCCTTCAAGGCTAGGTAGTCATACTTTTCCTTTCTATGCCCATTACTGACATTATTCACCTGCTATCTTCATGTCTTATGTGAGGATTCTTGCTTTTGTATTTGCAATTCATTCATATCCTGTAGTTGTGGACTAATACTTTTGTTCCACTATTCTTGAGTTCTTTATCCACTTTTCATTACTTTCCCCGTAGTTCTTTGTTGCCTCAACCAACTTCTGCAAGCTATGTCATGCTTCCATGACTATGATATCCAATCCTAGACTGGAATTGATCCAATTAAATCTCTAATCCTACCAAATCTACAAGCAACCATTTTTGTTAGAATTATACATATTATAGAAATCTGCCAATTAATGCTACAAGTATTGTTTTTTCTTAATTCATGAAGAAATATATCATCATTCTCAAAATTATAACAATTCAATGTTATTCTTTTCTGAGTAATATTTTCGATGATTATTCCCATGCCCCAATTCGATCTCTGAGCTGAAAGTTAAGGCTTCCTGAAAATGTCACTTTCACCCTTTTTGTGCAAACATGATCTTGTAGCGGCAATGGAATGGTTGTGTGCCACTCTTGTCAAACTATTCCGCAACCCCTTCAAACTAGTACAAAATTCAAATTCTGCACAGGCACTTCCTTCAATCCACTTTTCTTGTGACTGCGGTTCGAAACCGCAGGCTTATCCACTTTAAGCGATGTTCCTTTAGCTCTTTTCTCTTTACTCTTCTACACAGGACCTCATTTGAAAGTGTCTGCGAGATTGTTCAATTATAGGCCCTTCACTCCTCTAATTAACCCCTTTACCTTATCATGAGACTAATTCTTGGAACCAAGTGCTCCGGAATTCGTCCTTTGACCATTCTCCCTTTTCAATCTTCCAACTTTCCTGGAGTAAACTTTTTCCGAAGTACTTATATCATCTCCATTAGTAGATCGAATGATTGAGATTTAATCTCCTATGGGATGGACAATCCTGGCTTCTCTAGCAACTTCAATGAAATCAATGATCACTACTTAACCCAGTGTTGAGATGAACGATCCATATTTATTTCGGGACTTCGGCACTCTGGGACTCTGGGATAACACAACTCTCGAGTCGTTCAACTTCCCCAGAGTGAAACCTACCGAAGTGGTCATAAAGTGACGATGATCGCTTATCGTCGGTTAACACCTCCCTTTACGTTATCCTTCTACCAACTTAATCCAATGGCTATGACTTAACGAGATGAACCACTACTACATATGGGCGGATTATTCCACGAAAATTTTCCACGCTTCCACTAATTTCATATTTTTTTTAAACAGGGCAGGATTTTCGTCGCTATTGCCACAAAAGTTCATTACAATATCGACGAAAATCTTAATTTAACCTAGTCAGGATTTTCGTCGCTATAGAGACAAACTTTCGTGGCAATAGCGACGAAATTTTTGTCTATCTCATTGGTCGGTGTTAATGGCTAGTTGATTATTTTATCTATATATACGTGACTTTAAGAGACTTTGCGACACAATTGCTATAGTTGTGGCACTGTTCTTGGCTTTTGTTTGAGCTGTTTATTTTTTCCGTCACCCACCGGTTGAACAAATCCAATTCTCGATCTACATAACTCGGATTTTGAACTTGCAAGGTTAGTATGTTATTTTTTATTGATGTACTCATTTAACTTGTAATTTTTTTTTCAAATGTCCAAATTGCGTTTAGCTTATTTTTTCCTTGATAATATATTTATATAATGTGTGTAGTTATACCATATTTCATGTCTTTGGCTTTTGGATATAGTTAGTATATTCTATGGAAAAGGGTATGTGGATTCCATAATATTCTAGGTTTATGGAATCCACATACCCTTTTCCCTTCAATTGTAGCTATAATCTCTCTCTTTTCATTGATAAAGATATGGAATTGCTCTTGAAACTCAACCCTAATTGGTGAAATGATAGTAATTGATTGCTATATTCCCTGCTTTAGCAGGGACTAATAAGATACATAAACACTAACCCTAAACTTATGATAGGTGTATATGTCATTATTATATAAAGAAAACATTTGTACACATATGACCTTATTATAAAGATGTTATCTATGTCGTCATGATGTTGATCCTCTACACATATGATCACCTTATTATAAAGATGTTGACCTTATTATAAAGATGTAGGTCACTGTAAATAAACATATCATAATCGAAAGGAGTAGCCAAAATATAAAAATTGACAACTTAATGTTTGGTATGGTATAGGTAAGACAATTACTTGTTAGGACAAGGATTTGTCACAATGAACGAAAATGACAGGAAGCTTGCTTGGTTAAGAGCAGCATTAGAGGCGAGGGGCGATGGAAAATGTTATTGCCCTTGCTATGATTGCAGAGGCTTGCAAAATAGAAGACTTTTAATAACAACAACCCAAAAACATTGTAGGGAGAAGGGGCACGCCGAAGGGGGTTATGAATATCGTCCCTTGGTAAGAGGATTCAATATTTAATGTATTCTTTGTAATAATCAGTACGTCATGAATTTTAGTAATATTTCTTATCAGGATTTTTATATTTTCTATATAAACTAACTTTTCTATGTTGTTTTTTAAATATATAGATGATGCCCCCAAAGTGTCGACCTCCAGAGAGTTATTTGTCAAGTACTAGCAGAAATACTAATTTACATGGAGATGAACTTCGAGATCATAATATTGAAGCTTCTAATCAAGTTATTAATGATGATATGGATGGAGATAACGTTAGTGATTCAAATCAGGAAGATGAGATACATAGATTGATCCAAGACATGTTTGCTCCAATGGATGAGGACAACCGGGATGATAGTCATGATGTTGATCCTCTACTCGAGAAGTCACGTCAACCTCTTTATGAAGGCTCAACAATAAATCTTTTATCTGCTATATTGTTGTTGGTGAACCTGAAGGTTTTGAATGGTTTATCAAACACATGTCTCACACAGAT
>JASDQU010011960.1:30346-55501 GCA_032191745.1 Picea mariana
AAACTGGAATTTTGTGTAGCTGTGGCATTGTTTGCTTCTCCCAGTTTTAGTCAGCCTGGTGAGATTCATAACTCTCCTTCAAGTTATAACAATCGGTTATCGATAATTTGTACCCAGCCGTTTCTTGAAAATTATGTAGTCATGTAATTTGCAGGGTTCGTTAGCCTAAACGGTTTTCAAGTTGTAGCAGACAGATTATTGATAAATGGTTTCTGTGGATAACGCTTGCAGGGTTCATTAGCCTCGACTGTGGAGGCACAACGAATCACAATGACAGCGCTGGTATACAATGGATCACCGACGATGGCTATATTGACGCTGGAGAGAAATCAGCAGTTTCGAGTGTCGTAGGAGTAACATCAGTGCAGATGAGCACTCTTCGGAGATTTCCCGAAAGAAATAAGAATTGCTATGATATGATTCCGCTTGAGATCGGAACCAGATATCTACTGCGTGCAACCTTTCTCTACGCAAACTACGATGCTCTTAATTCGCCCCCCAAATTCATTCTACTGTTAGATGCCCATGTTTGGGGTACGGTTGTTGTAGGCGAATACGGAGTGAAATCGAAGGAATTAATTTTCATGGCGAAATTCAACACCACCAGCGTCTGCCTTGGCCGTGAAAGCAACGGTGGAGTACCCATCATCTCTTCTCTGGAACTTCGGCCGCTTCAGGGGAACATGTATTGGCCTGTCACTAGAGACTACTCGTTGTTAAGGTTGGAGAATACAAATTTCGGAGCTCCAAATGACAGTTCAGATATAAGGTGATTATCTATGCTATATTAGTATCCAGCTATGACCAGAAATATCAAATTGCTTGAGATGCCAATCTCATCTCTAAATGATCTTTCAGCCGTTGGGATTGGCAACTCAAAGAATTTGATACCTAGAGAGTAACAGATCCAATGGTGAAGATGGATCTTTGATTTGATACCTAGAGAGTAACAGATCCAGTGGTGAAGATGGATTTGTACAGGGGAATAAAGTAGAGTTTACATAATTAATGTAAATCTACATCTCATATAAGAAATATTTATTTACAGCGTTGTTTGTAATATACAGATATCCAGATGATCCTTTTGACAGACTTTGGTCTCCCTCTTCCAATCGATCAGGGCTTCCAAATATGAGAACCAGTATGAAAGTATCAACTGGAGCGGCCTACGATGAGCCACCCTCTCTAGTCATGCAAACGGCAGATAGAAGCCCCCAAAGTTATGATTTCCCATATCGCAACATCGCCCGTAATGGATACCTTTATATTTCAATGTACTTTGCTGAATCACAGGATCTAAACGATTCTAGTGTTCGGGAATTCGATCTATATCTGGATAATAAAAAGCTCCACGGCCCTATACAGCCCAGATATTTAGAGTCCTCTAATGTCTCCGTCTTGATGCCATACGGGATTACAACCCAAATGGCATTTCGGGTACAAGCAACGAATCGTTCAACACTGCCTCCAATTTTTAACGCTTTGGAGATATATCGCCAAAGTGGTCTACGTCGAAACGGTACATTCGCTCAGGATGGTATGCATTTGGTGCTTTGATCACTTCAATATTTCTGTGTACTAGTCATGTTTTTTCTTCTCATAGCAACCCAGAATCGTATGGAAGGATCTGTTGAAATTCTCTGGCTGTTCAATATTCCAGTGAAAGCTTTAAGAGAAATCCAGTTGGATATTAATTTCAAATATGCCTCCGCTGGTGATCCGTGCTTGCCCGTTAATTTTTCTTGGTACTGGTTGGGTTGTAACGACGATGCATTTCCCAGAATCATAAGCTTGTGAGTAGTAATCCAAACCTAACTTTGATGTGTTGTCTGTCCAAATTCTAAAATTTTAATGGTTCTATATTTTAGATAATTGATTTATATCTCAGGAATTGGTTCTATATTTTAGTTAATTGAATTCGATCTCAGGAATCTATCCAGTCAAGGAATTACAAATATACCTTCCAGTATTACCCATCTCACATCCCTTGTTATAATGTAAGTTTTTTTTTTCGAATTTTGTTTTCTTATAGTTTCTGTTAAATATTGTCGTTATAGTTTTTATTAAATATTCTTGTAATGATTCAATTATGTTGTTTTATTTTTAATAATGGTAAGGAGTCTCACGATATTGGAAATCAAGAGTTTTTAAGGAAGTGACTTCATACAAATATTTTGGAATGGATATTCACCACAATTTCAATTGGAATTATAGTATTGAGAAAATGATTATTGGGGATGGAAAGCCACCATCCACTCAAAGGAGGATGACAAAGCTACCATCCACTCAAAGGAGGATGACATAAAGATGTCTGGTCTTGGCTAAACTATTGGGGAATCATGGAAAACACCATTTTGCACAATAGAAACACTATTAAAAAAATCATGAAATCAAAATTTAAGGAGAAAATGTGGTGTGATGAGGAAAAAAGAAAATTAAGATATTATAAGGATGTAATCAAGCCTAATCTAGAAGATCAAAATTATCTATCTATTTTTCCAAGTGTATAGAAAAAAATAAGCATTGCTAAAATAAGAACAAATTCTCAAGAGCTCCATAGTGAAACAAGGAATCGGTCACTTCCTAAATAGCCATGGGATGAAAGAGTGTGTCACCTTTGTAACACTAAGAAGGTTGAAGATGAAAATTACTCTCTTAGATTGTCGAGCCTACACCCACATTAGATCTCATTTTCAAAATATTTGTCAAACTATCAACCTTCCTAACCTCTTAACTCAACAAATGTATGATTATCTTGGAAAGCTTCTCTTAATGTTAAAGAATGGAAAGTAATACCTTACCCTCTTAAGATCCAATAAACCAATTAAATCTGAGTGGAAGTTAATCATCATTATCAATAAAATTGAAACTATTTTAATAAGATTTATTATAGAATAGAAAAGATGACAAAAATATATATATATATATATATATAATAGAATATTCATAAAAATGTATATATCTGATACACTTTTTCAGATTTTTAAATTTCTTGAAAGTACAAGAAATCAGAAAAATTCACTTGTTTCTTAAAAGAATTTCTATATAATTTCTATTTAGAAAAATTTAAATATTTTAATAAAAATAGAATGATGATCTTGATTATTCATACTGTATTGAAGATTCTAGTCTAATATTAGAATCTAACTTTTATATATCAAATAATAATGCAGTTTATTCATAGTGTATTGAAGATTCTAGTCTAATATTATAATCTAATTTTTATATATCAAATAATAATGCAGTTTAATCGTGCTACTATGATGTACAGTCATTTTTTAAGGTTATTATATGAACTTTGAGTAAGCACACTGTGGTCTTTGAACACTATGTTTGTGCAGTGATCTCTCTCAAAACAACTTGGACAAATACCAGAATTCCTGGCTAATTTAACATTATGTTTGTGCAGTGACTTCTCTCAAAACAACTTAAGTGACAAATAACAGAATTCCTGGATAATTTAACATTATGTTTGTGCAGTGACTTCTCTCAAAACAACTTAAGTGGACAAATACCAGAATTCCTGGCTAATTTAACATTATGTTTGTGCAGTGACTTCTCTCAAAACAACTTAAGTGGACAAATACCAGAATTCCTCGCTAATTTAACGAACTTGAGAGAACTGTGAGTAGATTTTGTCTTCTACAGATATTATACTTGTCTCTTAAGACTATACTTTTTAAATGATATTACATTTTTAGTAGGACGTGAACATATAAACTTATATATTCTCGTGATAACGCGCTTATATTGAGAGATGCATTCCAGGAATTTGGAGAACAATAATCTAACTGGTACAGTGCCGGCTATTTTAAGAAACAACAAAAACTTATCTATCAGGTTAATTCTCTTAAACAACATTGATATTCTTACTACAGTTTTATCATAGAGATTTCTAAATTTGAGATTATATATTCTGATTGTGTTTTATGTTTCATAGAATTTCGGGGAATCCACTTCTTTGTCAAGATGACGGAAATCAGTGCACTAAATCTGAATCTGGTAKCAGTAAACGTCTTATTATCAGTTTGCCAGTCGCTGGAGGGATAGTATTAATTCTTTTGTCATTTATTGCTGCAACAATAATTGGTAGAAGGTTGAAACGGAGCAAGGCTGATGGTGTGTATATATGATTTTGTGTATTTCTTTACATAAGAGCAACGATCATTCTAATGGTCTACATATTKTGTAAATGATTTTAATGTTTTGTAACATCACCCTACTCTTCTACTTGCAGGGAAAATTCGTTTGAATGAACCGACAAGGGGCCGAGTCTTAGCATCAGCCCAATGCACAGAATTTAGTTACAACGAGATCAAGGAAATAACCAGTGGTTTTGGAAGGCAAATTGGCAGAGGAGGATTTGGGCCTGTATTCTATGGCCGTCTGCAAAATGGACTGGAGGTGGCTGTCAAAGTACTGTCAGAAACATCGAAACAAGGAGACAAGGAATTCTGCACAGAGGTAAATATGATTGCTTTAATTGATCAGGGTTTCCTGTTTTCTTATATAAACAACAAAAAAAATTGTGATAAAAAATAAAATGTTTTTATCTATACACAAGTACTTGGGCATCTTTTAAAGGAAGATATGTTAATTGATCAGGGTTTCCTGTTTTATTATATAAACAACAAAATTTTTTGTGATAAAAACTAAAATGTTTTTATCTATACACAAGACTTGGGCATCTTTTAAAGAAAGATATGTGAAAGGGTCACTGTGACTTACTGAAAAAAAATGGGTATAATACAGGTTGCTCTCCTTACGAAAGTGCACCATAAAAATCTTGTGTCCTTTGTGGGATATTGCTGTGAAGGAGAGAACCAGATATTGCTTTACCAGTACATGTGCAAGGGAAACTTGCGGGGAATTCTAAATGGTGTGGTTCAAATCCTGGGCCATCCTGTCTTGTCTTATATTTAATCGGTTAAAACAATCTCAAAAATACTATATATTTGTTTGTTTTAACTATGTTTTTTTTCCGTACAGGACCAAATGCTTTAGAGCTGCTACATGACTGGGAAACAAGGCTTGACATTGCATTGAATGCAGCTCAAGGTGAGCGTCTTTCTTCTTGAAAAAACCATGAATTAGACTGTATATATATGTATATCAGTTGACTGATGTGAATGCTTGTATAAACATAACAATCAGGACTGGAGTACTTGCATAATGGCTGCAAACCTCTCATAATTCACAGAGATATCAAAACTACTAATATTCTTTTAAGTGAGCTGATGGAAGCAAAGCTGTCAGACTTTGGGCTGTCCAGGCTTGGGCCGTCCAGTGAAGCAACCCATGTCTCAACCGATGTGAAGGGCACATTCGGCTACCTTGATCCTGAGTATTAAAGATTTCCCTTCAATTCTCCTTCTCTACTGTCTTGGTGCACTATCATAATCAAAATTGGTTCACTCGATTTATATGAAATTGAGAATCAGAATAGAAATGGATTCATTGATATTCATAGGGCCGCTGTTTTGAACAGATATGCAAGTACGCACAATTTGACAGAGAAAAGCGATGTTTATAGCTTTGGAGTTGTGATTTTTGAGATAATATCTGGGAGAGAACCAGTGGATAGAAATGTCTCTGGTGAAAACAGCCATATCGTCTCGTGGGTAAGCTTCCTTAATGCAACTATATATGGGTATGAAAATATTGGAGAATTAGAATTCTAATGGTGTTGTGGATTCTGATTTTGTGTCCAGGTAAGATCAATGATTCGGGGAGGAAATATTGACAGCATTTTAGATAAAAGGGTAGTGAAAGAGGCCAATATGAGCGCAATGTGGAAAGTGGCAGAGTTGGCAATGCTGTGCACAGAAACTGAATCGAGTGAAAGACCCACAATGACTGAAGTTGTAAGTGAATTGAAAGAAAGCATTCGATTAATCGCAACGGATTCAGTGGATCACAAATTAGTCCATTATCCAACCTTTTCTGCCACTGCAGCTTCGACATCGACCACAAGACCATCTCCAAGATAGATATATTTTCAAACTTATATCAGCTACTTTCATTCGTATTGCATATTCGGTTTCTGTGGTGACAAAATATTCGATTTTTCTCATGAGATTATAAGATTCGTGAGAGTCCCGAAACAGCCACAAACTAAGACACTAATTGAAGTGCTCAGATATCATTGATTATCCATTTGTATTATTGCTAATATTTCATATACAGTTTGTTCCCTTCTTAATCTTAATTTTAATGATTTAGTGATTTGAAATTCCTAAAGAAATTAGGTTGTCTTCTCTTTTACATAGGAAAGTACATGCTTTGTTTTCTCATGTTTTACATGTTTACAAATGCTTAAAATAAAAATTATATATTATATATGTTTTTTTATAATTTAAATTTTTTTTGTTTTTGTTTTTGTTTTTTTTTTTTTAATATTTTGACAATCATCATCCATATCCAGTTATATAATTAATTGGTCAAATTTCAATTTCTTGAATGCATAAATAGATTCACATCTTAAAAACTTCTGAAATACTCAAATTATACAAACTAAACAACTCAAATCTACTATTCCATCAAATCCAAAAAGTATAACATTTAAACTACATCTTTGTTTTTATTTTCTAACAAAGTAAGCTAACATTTATACCTAATCATCCCCAACCCAATCTACTCATCCGGATTTAGGAACGGAACAAACTGATTAACAAACTAAATACAATAAATACGGAGATATGAAGAATAACACAAATATCTAGTGAACAATATCTTCTATTGAATAATGAAATAGGCTGAAAGTGTAAAACCGCAGAACTGAAACACTTGTTTGAATGGTGATAGCTATATCTAAGAAGAGATGTGGTTGCTACACGCATCCATCTGAGCAAAATGATCTACNCCGGATTTAGGAACGGAACAAACTGATTAACAAACTAAATACAATAAATACGGAGATATGAAGAATAACACAAATATCTAGTGAACAATATCTTCTATTGAATAATGAAATAGGCTGAAAGTGTAAAACCGCAGAACTAAAACACTTGTTTGAATGGTGATAGCTATATCTAAGAAGAGATGTGGTTGCTACACGCATCCATCTGAGCAAAATGATCTACATTGAGGCTCTAGAGGCCTTTTTGATATTCCTCATAAATTAAAAAACCCTAGACATCCAAAAACCTAACCTTAGGAGGTGAAACGTCAAAAGTCATGTGGGCCCCTCTGGGTAAGTTGGTACCTCAACTTCTCGGGGTCGTAAATTTTGCATACGGCCTCTGTTTTAGGCGCATGATAGCTCGTTGTAAAATTATTTCAGAGACCTACACATTTCATCGTCAAAATTTGACTTCAACCACAGTTTGACTATGGCGAGCCAAAAAAACATTGTTTAGGCCTCGAAAACGGCCCTGAAAGTACAACAAGATGTGTTGACATGAAAACATACAAAATAAGCTAGTTGAATTAGGTAAGGGGCCACAAATGTCCACCTGGAAGATGTGTAGGGATTCAGAAAACCCAAAAGTGTAGAACCCACAATTACAAAGAAGTACAGAAGAACGTGTTAAACTAAAAACGGACAAGAGGAGCTAGTTGGAATAGGTGGGTGGCCACCAATAGCCAATTGGATCAATCCTCCCCCCTTAGGAAGAAATGGTATCCATTGCATTGATTTCCCCCATAAAGTGAGGAAACTTTCGTTGGATTTGGCCTCGGGTGAGCCACTTTACTTGGTGTAGGAGTTGCCCAGCTTTGACAACCCGATAAAGTTGGATCCTCTGTTGGCGAGTGCCCTTGACCTGTGTGTCCACTATCTGATCAATGGATGCTTATTCAATGAAGTCAGGGTTGATCTATGTGGGTGTCAGTTGTTCTGCGATCTCTGAGGTGTCCAATAATGGTGGAAAATATGGTCGAAGGAGGTCCACATTGAGCACTGGGTGCATGCCAAGGAAGGGTGGAGTGTTGAGCTCAAAAGCATTGCTACCCACGGCCTTGGTTATAGTGTAAGTCCCATAGTCAAGTGGGCAAAGGTTTCAATGGGGCCTCGTGAGACACTCCTTCTGAGAATGTAACCAGACTTTGTCGCCAACCTGAAACTAGTGTGGTACCCTCTCTTGATCATGGCACTGCTTGTACTTAGCATTGGATTTCTGCAAAATCTCCTAGACCTGTTCGAAGATGTGTTGAATCTGCTCAATGAATCTGGTGGTTTTTTCGATCGCAGACTCATCATGGGAAGTTTCTATCTGTGTGGTGGAAAGAGGAATTTCAACATAAGTGAGTCCCAAGGATTGGAATCCCAACCCCACCTGAAATGGGCTATGGTCGGTGGAGCTATGGAGAGCCCTGTTGTAACTATGTTGAACCTAGGGGAGACTCTCATCCCATGTACGTGGATTCTTAGATTTGTACATGTGCGGGATGTGCACAATCATCTAATCGAAGACCTTTGTTTGGCTGTCTGTTTGGGGGTGGAAAGCAATGGATTTTTTGAGCTTGGTGTCCAATAATGACCAAAGACTCGACCAAAATGTGTTGAGGAACCTGATGTCCCGATCAGAGATGATGGTCTGTGGTATCCCAAAGTGGATCCACACTCATTTGAAGAACATCTTGGCAGGTGATATTCTTCTTGCAGGATGTGAGGATGGTCATCTTCAAAAACTGATCAATAACCACAAATACACAGTCATTTCCTTGTTTGGTGGATGGAAGGCCAGACATGTAATCCATTGAGATGTATTCCCAAGACTTCTCAAGAGTAGGAAGAGGGGTGTATAAGCCTTGTTTTTTGATGGATGGATTGGAAATGGCACATGCAGTGCAAGATATGATATACTTGTTGACATTCTATCGAAGTTTTGGCCAATAAAAATGTTTCTGAAGAACGGACACAATTTTCTCCACGCCAAAATGTCCTGCCATACGACTGTAGTGGGCTTCCCAAATCAGCTTTGCACGCTTGCTTGTAGGAACATAGAGATGGCCCAGGTGGCATAATAGTTTGTCCTAAATGTGAAAATCGATGAGAGTCGCACACGTACCCAAGAGCTGATAGGTGGTGGCAAATTTTGGATCTTGCTGATAAAGTTGGGGCCACTCAGATGCTTCATGTCCACAGGAATGGAGCACAGTGGTGAGTGCAGCCACATGAGGTCGACTGAGGTAGCCAGCGACACGATTTGAGATACATGTATTATACTTGATGTTGAGATGGAACTGCTGCAGGTAGGTGGACCACTTCTGATGGTGGTCGTTCTGCAATTTCCCCTATGTCTGTATGAATTGCAAAGGCTTGTGATCAGTGTGTATGATCGTCTCATTTCCTAGAATGTAATGTTTCCATTTACGGCGGGATTGTACAATGGAATACATTTCCTTGTCATAGGCGGGGTATTTCCGGATAGTATCTAAGAGTGTTTCACTATGGTATGCCACTGAATGACCGTGTTGAGTGAGAACTGCACCCACAACATAGTCAGATGCATCAGTCTTAATATCAAATGGTTTTTGCAGATCCGACAAGGAGAGTACTGAAGTTGAGCGTAAGTGATTCTTCAGATCATTGAATTCTTGTTGTTGTTCCTTCCCCCACACGAAATTGGCCCTGCCACCTCCCTTATTCACCTAGCTGACGACCCATGCAATATGGGATAATCCCAAAGAGAATCGTCGGTAGAAGTTGGCTAGTCCCAAGAAGCTCTGAAGCTCGATCAATGTGGTCAGGGATAGTCAGTCACGGATGAATTGGATCTCAGTTGGATCAACATGTACCCCATGCTCATCAACAATGTATCCCAAGTATTGGACCCTGTTCATGCCAAAAGATCATTTTTCCAAGTTGGCATGTAGCTTGTGTTGCCGCAGAGTGCTCAAAACATGTTGAATATGCGGCATGTGATCCTCCCACATTTTGCTAAAGATGAGGATGCCATCCAAATATAACACCACAAAGGAGTTGGTGAAGGGTCCCAATACATCATCCATCAACCTCATGAAAGTGGTTGGTGCATTTTTAAGCCAAAGGGCATGACTAGCCATTCGAAGAGACCTTCTTTAGATTTGAAGGCTTTCTTCCATACATCAGTTGGTTCGATGGGAACCTGGTGGTAGCCAGACTTTAGGTCAATCTTATTGAATAACTTTTCCCTCTTGAGTTGGTCAAGAAGGTCATCGATCGTGGGAATGGGGTGTCGGTTCCTGACTGTGATTTTGTTTAAGGTTCTGTCATCAATGTAGAGTTTCCAAGTTCCATCCTTATTCTACACCAGTACAATTAGGATTCTGCAAGGGGAGGATCTGGGTCTGATGTGCCCCTTCTGAAGAAGATCTTGGATCTAACACCTGATTTCGTCATTTTCCATCAGCGAGCGACGATAGATTGGTCCATTAGGTAGAGGTGCATCGGGGGTCAAATCAATTGAATGCTTGACTTGGCAGTGTGTCAGTACCCCTATAGGTGAGGAGAATATGTCTTTGTATTCTTCGATGATCCCGTCCACTTGCTTCTACTGCAAAGAGAGGCTCTATGTAGAGGCCACAGATGTGGCGGCGACCTTCTGCTTACTGTGAGCACAGATCACAAAGAAGATGAACTTCTCCGCATGTGAAATGACCTTACTGCATTTCTTAGCATAGATTAAAGAAATAGCAGTAGGCGACACTACCTCTGGTATCTTGTATAATTGTCTACCCAAAGTAATAATAAAATTGTGGGGTCTAGACTCATACACAGCATGACGCTTCCACAAATATGGTTGTCCTAAAAGAACATCACAAACTTCAAGGGGAGCAATATCACATAATACCTCATCTTTGAAAGGCTTGATGTCATAGGGCAGATGACATTGTTGGCTAACACGGAGATCACTTCCTTGGTGAAGCCAGTCGATGGTGTAGGGTTGCGGGTGCGGTGTCATTGGCAGGTCCAGCCGCTTGACGACCTCTTTTGAAATCAAGTTTTTCTGACTATCACTATTGACAATGAAATGAAGTGGAGCCCCCTTTACCCAAATCTGCGAGTGAAAAAGGCATTCCCCTTCCTCTAGTTCTTCTGGTTCACTTGGTCGTACTTTGGTGGTAGCGATAGTGGCACTGGGCTCAGCATCGATAATCTGCTTCCCTCCTTTAGGATTTGATTCAGAATCAGAATCGACCTCTGACTCGGAAGCCTTGAGTTCATCCATGAGTGACTGTTTGGAGCGCCATTCTTCGGCATTGTGCCAAGGGATTTTATGGTACTCACACCATTTTCCCGTGTCCTTCTTCATATTCTCATTGCCCTTCTTGTGTTGCGGCTCGGACTGGTTTTCTTGAGGGAGAACATCTCGACTTGGTCCCTTGTTATGTGGGTTGGGGCCTCCTTTTCCCCACTTCAACTGTGAGGGGTTTGAAGATCCAAACTCTCACCTTTTCTACTTAAATTTCTTCTCTATCTTGACAGCGTATCTATAAGTCGTGCCCAATGAGGCGATGTCCAGACACTCCATTTATGTTTGAATGTATCTATGCAAACAACCGCGGTATTTGAGCACCAAATGATGCTCAGAGTCTTTGATACACAATTTTGTGTGCGGGGTATGGAAAATATTGGTGAAATCTAGTATTGTCTAGTCCCTTTCTTAACGTAGGGTGGTCCATCTGGTGTACTGGTCCTTGTAACTTCCAACATGGTATACTTTTATTTAATGGCGTCCCGGAAGAAATCCCATGTAGGGGCCACCACAAACATTTTAGACTCCTCTACAGTCCTTTGCTCAGAGTAAGTATCCCACTAGTATTTAACATGGGGAACGACCTTGAGGAGTGCAAAAGTGATCTTTTCCCTATCGAAAAAATTGTGGACCAAAAAATACCCTTCGAGCAGATTCAACCATTTATCTACAACATCTGCATCTATCAATCCTTCAAATAATGAAATATCAAAATGTATGTGTACCTTGAAGGGGGTTGCATGGTCGCTTGATGAAGATGCTTCTCCTGTGGGAAACTATCAAAGGATCTGTGCGAAGTTGTCCATCATTTCTTCCTTTTTCATGCGAGGGCTTCCTCGAGCAACATTTTAATAAGATCTTCTGATCCATCATCTTTATTTTCGTCCCCCATGGGTTGTTGTCGAGCTCGGTGTGGCCGATCTTGCAATGGATCGATTGGTTCGAGTCCCAAATTATTGTACCCATATCTTGTTGGGGACATGCATGAAGAAAAATAAATGAATATCAGACCACTTTGATACCACTGATCCGGATTTAGGAGCAGAATGAACAGAATAACAAATTGAATACAATAAACACGAAAATATGAAGAATAGCACAGATATCCAGTGAACAATATCTTCTATTGAATAATGAAATAGGCTGAAATTGTAAAGCTGCAGAACTGAAACACTTGCTCGAATGGTGGTAACTATCTCTGATAAGAGATGTGGCTACTACGTGCATACGTCTGAGTAGAATGAATTACAATGAGACTCTAGAGGCCTTTTTTATATTACTCATGAATGAAAAAACCCTAGACATCCAAAAACCTAACCCTAGGAGGTGAAACGTCAAAATTCATGTGGACCCCTATGGGTAAGTTGGTACCTCAACTTCTTGGGGTCGTAACTTTTGCATACGACCTATGTTTTAGGTGTGTGATATCCCATTGGAAAGGTCTTTCAAAGAAATACACATTTCACCATTAAACTCTGACTCTGTCTACAATTTGACTATGGCAAGCCAAAAAAACATTGTTTAGGCCTCCAAAACGGACCTGGAAGTATAACAAGATGTACTGACATGAAAACATACAAAATAATCCAGTTGGATTAGGTGAGAGGCCACCAATATCCACCTGGAATATGTGTAGGGCCTCATATAGCCCCAGAAGTGTAGAAGCCACAATTACAAAGAAGTACAGAATAATGTGTAGAACTAAAAACGAAGAAGAGGAACCAGTTGGAATAGGTGGGTGGCCACCAATAGCCGACCGGATCATCTACCCACTTGTCTCTTTCTCTGTTAAATGGAGTAATTCCTCCATTATTTGTTTTTCACTAATAGTGGATAGGCATCTTAAATTCACAAACAAGATAGGTAAGTATGCATTTATTAGGTAAGTGAATGATGGAGTGTTCTAGAGACTTATCTCATTCTATGCATTTTCAATTTAGTTTTTTATGTGTATGTAGAGAGAGCTGAACAGCTCCATAGTTGCATTGTGTGTGTATGCTCTATTTTTTCAATGTTTTCCTTTGCTTGAACTTAAACATGGTATCCGAGCAAGCCTAAGACTCTTCTAATATTGGAGAGTGATTTGCAGGTTGTTGGAGAGCATTTCCGAACTTGGATAAACTACAACAGGAAGAGGAGTGCTTTCCAAGCCGTTATGGTGCGAAAACTTGATGAAAAACCCTTCGAAAAACCACTTTTTTGGAGGAGGACACACCTTGTCTATGTACACAGAGCGTCTAAGAGGAGGAGGACGCCCCCCATCTACTGTACAGGGCACGTCCTAAAGGCCGACACTTATGAATATTTTATTGCGTGACCGGAGGCACAAAGCTCTTAGACAGGAAGCATCAAGGCACGACATGGAGCGTCCAGGCTAAGAAAAATTATGGGTTTTGTCGGTTTAGACAAAGGAAAAGTATTTAAATCAAGATCTAAGCCAGAAAGGGGAATTTTACTATCAACAGAAGATTCATGGCGTCCAGCAATAGTCTAGCACTGGCACGAGGTCCAGTTTTAACGGGTAAGAACTATGATGTATGGACTATCAAGATGAAAAATTTCCTCCAAGATTGTTGGGAAGCAGTAGCTAATGGATTCCAGGAACCATATCCGACGGATCTACAAGCTATGACAAAAGCGCAAAGAAATGCCCTCGGAGAACTCATGAAGAAGGATAGAAAAGCCCTGTGACTCATCCAACAAGGGTTAGAGGAATATTTTTTCCCCAAACAACAACAGATCATGCCAAACAGTCATGGGATACTCTTGAAATAGCTTATCATGGCATTGATAAAGTAAAAAATGCAAAGTTGTAGACACTCAGAAAGAGTTTTGAGACTCTTCAAATGAAGGATTTGGACTCTGTGGATCATTTTATGAACCATGTTACAAGCATCATGAATCAACTGTGTACCCATGGAGAAGACATTCAAGAGAAAAAGTTCATTGAGAAGGTACTTCAAATCCTTCCTGATAAGTTTAATATGGTTGTGGTTGCTATAGAAGAGTCGAAATACCTGTCACAATTGACAGTTGAAGAACTCATGGGATCTTTGTTAACCCATGAAAGTAGGTTCAGTCAAAACACTGAATCTTTGGAGAATGCATTTCAGTCTCAAGCCTCCATAAGAATAGGTAGAGTTCGAGGTAATAGAAGTAAAGGAAAACAAGGTAGAGGTTACTCTCAAACAGGAGAGAGGTCAACTTCAGAATGTTCAGAACATAGTGAACAGTCGGAACAACCACAAAGACACTCTCAAAACCAAAGGGGGAGAGGAAGAAATTTTAATCAGTCAAGATGGACTGACAAATAAAGGATTCAATGCTATTATTGCGAGAAATTTGGTCACTAGGAAAGTGAATTTAGAAATAAGAAATCAAATCTGAATAGGGGCAGAGCAAATGTTACCAACACTGAAGAAGGAACGTCTGAATCAATGTTCTTCTCATGTCAAGTCACAAAAGAAGCAAGAAACAATCATGATCTTTGGTTGTTGGATAGTGGTTGCAACAATAATATGACAAGTAACAAAGATTTGTTTTCTAGTTTAGATAGCTCTGTCACATCTGAAATCAAATTGGGAAATGATTATCAAAAGAAAGTTGTAGGAAAGGGTATAATTTATATATTGACCAAACAAGATGAAAAGAAGGATATTCATGATGTTTATTATGTACATGGTCTTAGACATCATATAATGAGTGTAGGCCAGATGAATGAGCATGGTTATAAGGTCATTTTTTAAGGCTCCAAGTGTACAATCTTGTACCAACCACCCAGTAAGAAAATTATAGCTACAATACAAATGACCAAAAATAGAATGTTCCCTTTGATATTGAGAAATGTAAATTTGTCACAGTCATATGCCTAAAATGTATCATGCTCAAATGAGACTTGGTTCTGGAATCTTAGATATGGTCATTTAACATTTAGTAGTCTTAGTCTTTTACAAAATAAATCTATGGTCAAAGGTTTTCCCATTATAAATGAATATAAAAACTCTTGTGAGAGTTGTATTTTGTCCAAACACCAAAGGGATAGGTTTCTCGATGCTTCCTACAGAGCAAAAGAAAACCTTGAACTTGTGCATACAAACATTTGTGGTCCAATGCAAACTCATTCAATAGGAGGCCACTTTTATTTTCTAACATTCATTGATGATTTTAGTAGAAAGGCGTGGGTGTATTTTCTCAAGCACAAATCAGAGACATTTGAAAAATTCAGAGAATTTAAAAATATTTGACAAAGAAACAAAGTGGGAAGTACATCAAAGTACTCATATCAGATTGAGGTCATTATGAATCTAAGGAATTTGTAACATATTGCAAGAAGCATGGAATCAAGAGATTGTTTACCACAAGATACACTCCACAACAGAATGGAGTAGCTGGAGTGGTATGAAATCTAGCATAAGTTTTTGGTTGTGTAGCTTATGCTCAGTTTCCTGAAGAGATGACGAGAAATCTTGATGATAGAAATGAAAAATGTGCATTTGTGGGATATGAACAGTCTAAATCATATAAGTTGTATAATCCTATTACCAATAAGTTGATAGTAAGCAGAGATGTGAAATTCCAAGAAGATAAATCTTGGGATAACCAAACAAGTGAAATACTTGTAGATCATATTCCTTCTATACAAGAAGATAAGCAAGTGGAAGCTACAAGACAACAAGCTTCTCCACCAAGACTTCCAAGATTGCAAGTACAAGGCCAAGGAGAACAAACAAAGCATAGTTCTTCTTCTTCATCTAGTAATGATTTAGATCCCACTATGGCAAATCTAAGGAACCAAAGAACAAGAAGATTGAGATAAATTTATGAGTAGAATGATGACATGGATCAACAAGAACCCAATCTATTAACCCCATGTTTCTTTAGTTCTTCCCAGACTTGATCTTCATTATATTGGTTGATTTCTTCCAGGGATTTGAATTTATTTCTATCAATGCTCGCTTCCTTGGTTATATGGTTTCCTTGTCTTCGTTCCCCCGTCTGTTTTCCTTGGATTTTAGTGAAACCTTATGCATTTGTTTCTTCTTGCTGCTTAGCATCATTTTCTTTATGTTCACCAGAAAATCATGAAATAAGTGACCATGGACATGGAATTTCCTGCATCTGAAGGGGATGTGTTCATAGTCCACTGACCAGCTCCATTCATTGTCCTGGTAGATATTGTTACTAATTCTGAGATGGATCCTGCTACATTAACGTAAACATAGATCTAGACATATGAGGTGTATTTGACAACCTTTGTGATCTCAGAAATTTTAATGAATGATTTCAGGGTGTTACCTATGCCTTCCAATGTCTCTATTTCCCATAATTCTTGAGGCAATGAGTATATCCTTATCCAAACTGGGGTTGTCGTGAAGTATTCCTGCTCTGGAAAAAATCTTCTCGTCTAGTAGCGAACATGAAGACCAACGGAATTGAAAAAATAAGGCCCTTCATCAAACACCTTGTTTCTATCTACAGGATTAGCAAAGATGGTTGTAAAGAAACCTTTGGATCCAATATTTATATCTACTTTCCCTTTTAACTTCCATCTATATCTCACCCATCCATTGAGGGATTTTTTTGATAGCCAGACACCCATGAATTTTCCTATCAAAGTGTGGTCCTTCATGTGTTGTGTGTAGTTACCAATACTGGACGAAGTCACTTCATACCTTATATTTTTCATTGTGCATGCATGACATCCATTCACCTTTGTTTTGTCAAATCTAGGACTTTTTTTCCCTACAGTATTGTCCTCATCATCCTTTCCTACACCACCCATTTCGGTATCCTCTGATTGATTTTTTTCTTTACCTAGTATCGCATCCTTGAATGTCGGTTGTTCCAGCTGTCCTTTATCGCTAGGTTGACCCAAGAACTATGGATTTCTTGATGATCCCACCCCTGTCGCCGCCATTTTCATTCGTTTGAGAAAAATAAGACTCTATCTCTAAAACCCTTACTCGTGACCCTGCAACTCTAACCTACTTCTCTCTCCATCGCTCCTCTCAAAATACATATTATAATAAACATGGAAAATAATTTTAATAAACAAAAAATAGTGTTAATATAACAACAAGAAAACCAAACCAATGGAAGATCAAGAAAAAAAACTTACTCCACAAAGCTCCTGCAACAGCTGAAGATTGTCTTTTTCATTCTTGACATCAAATAGAGATTGTCTTATTCCTTCTTGACATCATTACATTATAATTTCAAGTATACAACATATGAAAGATTGTCTTCTTCCTTCTTGATATCCTTAAGCTATAATTTCAAAGAAAAAAAAATCTTTGTAAAATTTTATAATGATATAAATTATTTAAATAAGCATTTTGATAATATGGCGTGGAATTCAAAGCTTTCTTATGTAGAATTGTTCTTTTTTTTTATCAAAATTTGGTGACATAATAATTTAAACTTGAGCATTTAAATTAGTTTAAAATGAAGAAAATTTGTTATGGACAAAGTAACTTTGATCATGAAAAACTCAAACTAATCCAAAAAAAATCTCACATAATTCAATTTATTTTTTATTTTGCTATAAATGTAACTCGTTCTATAAGAAGAAATCTAAACATTCTACTATTTGGACATTTTTTTGTTGAGATTTGCATTTTTATTGTAAAAATAGGTTCAACACCCTCAAAAACCTTAGTACACTCTGAATGTGCAATCTCAACAATTGAAATTTGCAATTATAATAATTTGTAACCAAATTTTGGACAAAAGTGATAAAAGAAAAATACCCAACACATTTCAAATCTTAACATGTTTAGAGTATGGTATTATCGATTTACACAACACACAAAGTACGATACCACCTAAATTTGATCAAAACCCACTAATCAGGTCGCACCACGCCACTTTCTAATTAAAACATAGAATTATGATCAAGAGGATCACACACTTCAAGTGAGACAGTGCCCACAAATCAAACTTGATTCACCGGGAGAATTCCATTACATTTATAGCTTAAAATCTCAACAATAGGATTAGATCAAACTCGTAAGATTGTGGATCTCAAACCACCCACAAACTAAATCTAGAGTCTCATAAAACAAACCCACGAACAAAGCTCTAACAACATTCTAAATTCACAGTTATTCTAGAATTTTCGACATTATTCTAACATCTCCCTTTAATGGAGAAATGAATTTTATAAAACACCTAACTTGCTTCTAAAAACTTCAAACTTGATTTTACCAAGAGGTTTGGTAAATATATTAACCACATTATCATTTGTATTACAAAAATTCAAACCAATTTCCTTTGATTCAATCTTCTCTGTCATGAAGTGGTGTTGTAGCTCGATGTGTTTTGATATTGCATGATATTTTGGATTATGTGGCAATTTGATAGAACTTTGATTGTCACAATTGATGCATGTTGGACCATTTTGCTCCTCTTCAACATCTGTAAGACTTCTCCGCAACCAAACAACTTCACATGTAGCACTGGTCAAGACTTTATACTCAGATTTTGTTGACGACAAAGAAACACTTGGTTGTTTCTTGCTACTCCATGACACAACCCCCGATCCTATATGACATGCATAGCATGAGGTAGATATTATGTCATTAGGATTTCCTACCCAATTTGAATCAGAAAAACCTGTCAATTCAACATCAAATTCATCAGTGTACATAATACCAAAAATTATTGTTCCTTTCAAGTATCGGAGGACTTTCTTTGCATCTTTCAAGTGACTTTCAGATGGCTTAGCCATGAAATGACTAAGGATGTTGACTGAGTATGCAATGTTTGGTTTGGTAGTGGTGAAGTAGTTCAAACTTCCCACCAACTGGCGATATAAAGTACCATCTACCTATTTAGTTCCATCATCATTGTATAACTTTGCATTATGTTCTAGGGGAGTTGACATTGTTTTACATTCACTCATATTGAACTTTCTAAGAATTTCTTTTGTGTATTTAATTTGAGTGATTAATGTCTTACCAAGCTCTCTCGAAACCTCAAGTCCTAAACAGTAATGCAATTCGCCGAGATCTTTCATTTCAAATTCTTGAGACAACTGACTTTTAATATCTTCAATTAACTTGCTTGCACTACCTATAATAATGATATCATCCACATATAAACATATTAAAGCTAAATTTCCATCTTCATCTTTCTTAATATATAGGTTAGGATCACTCTTGCTTTTCACAAAGCCTTTATGATTAAAGAATAAATCAATATTTACATACCATGATCTCAGTGCTTGTTTCAAACCATATAAGGCTTGCCTTAACCTGCAGACTAGATGATATTGTCCCTTCTTGACAAAACCTTCAGGTTGAACCATATAAACCTCTTCCTTCAAATCACCATTCAAAAAAGAAGATTTGACATCTAATTGATGTATTTTCCAATTATGTTTTATAGCTAAAGCAATCAATACTCTAATTGTATTCAATTTAGCTACTGGTGCAAAATTATCATCATAATCTATTCCTTCCTTTTGTGAATTTCCTTTTGCAAGTAATCTTGCCTTATATTTATCAATGCTACCATCTAATTTAAATTTAGATTTGTACGACCATTTGCTTCCAATAGGTACTTTGTTTTCAGGCAATTCTACTAATTCCCATGTGTGATTTTTCAGTGAGTCATATTCTTCATTCATATCATTTATCCACTCTTCATGTTCTTTAGCTTGGTCATAGTTTACAGGTTATACAACATTCATTACATGTGACATCAATGCATAATATTTAAACCTTATAGGTGGTTGAGTTTGTCGTGATGGCCTCCTTGGTCCTTCACTACTTTCATCTCTTCTCCTGCTCTATGGTGACTCTTCTCCACTTGGCGTATCATGACTTCTTGAAGTGTCCATAATGCTTTCATTCTGTTCTTGAACCTGTACATGTTTCTGTTTAACCATTGCATCTATTTTTATATGATCATTATTATAATTAGAAATATGCCAAGCATAATCATCATTCATTGTATCACCTTTATTTGCATTCTCATGAAACACCACATCACTACTTGCAAATAATTTATGTGTATTGGGATTAAACAATTTGTATGCTTTTTGATTATTACAATACCCAATAAAAACACACTTATTGATTTTGCATCAAGTTTTCTTCTCTCATCCTTAGGAATATGTGCAAAGGCAATTTTTCATGGTTATAAACCTAATGGATCTAATTTCTTAGTTGGACTTCGATTATTTAAATAAACAGTAGTATTAATGTCTTCTTCCCAAAAACCATTAGAATTGTTTTTACCTTCAAGCATACTATGAGCACACTCCACCAGTGTTTTGTTCCTTCTCTCAGTGACACCATTTTGCTGAGGTGTATGAGGTACTGTAAATTGTTGTTGGATCCCATTAAATTTACAATAAATTTTAAATGCTTGTGATGTATATTCACCACCCTGATGAGATCTCGGAATTTTAATACATATGCCTACTTTTTTTTTCAGTCATAGTTCTGAATTCTTTAAAATACTCAAACACATCACTTTTTCTCCTTATGAAATAGACCCAAGTATATCTAGATCTATCATCAACAAAAATAAGAAAGTATGAAGCACCACCAAGTGACCTAGTTTGCATAGGTCCACATACATCAATATGAATTAATTCAAGTATATCAGTTTGTCTTTTCTCTGTATGTATGAGAAACTCCTCTCTATGTTGCTTACCAAGTGCACATGCTTCACATTGGAAATGATCATTCTTCATTACATGAAGACCTTCTACCATTGTTTTTCTTTGCAATAACATCAAATCATTGTAATTTAGGTGCCCATACATGTGGTTCCATAAATCTTATGTTGACATTATTGTGGATGCCATTGCAACATGATGGTTCATTGTCACATCTAACTTATACAATTCACCAACTCTGGTACATGTGGAAACAATTCTGTAATGATCCTGGACATCTTTTACAACACACCTCAACTTACCAAATTCCACTTTTAAATTATTATCAATGATAGTTGAAACAGATATTAAATTATTTTTAATACCAAGAACATACATTATATCATGAATCTGTCTCAATTGTCCATTAGGTAAGTTCACAGTTATTACTTCCATAGCCCTGAATTTTATGTGATCTGTTATCTCCTAAATAAATGTGTGTGCCATAAACGTTCTCATAATATTCATCATACCATTCTTTATGACAAGACATATGAGTTGATGCACCAGAATCTATGAACCATGCATTCTCATCATCAGTTTCAACAGACAATGCAACTTCAGAAATAAACAACTTAAGATTTTTAAATCCATCATTGACTGAAGTGTCTTTATGCACAAAAATTCCATTATGCCTTTTATATCTTTGATTGGACTCGTGGTTCTTTCTTGTATAACAATATTTAACAAGATGTGTGGGTTTGCCGCAATATTTGCATTCAATATTTCTCTTAACATAAGAATCTAGATGTGTCATACCTTTATGCTTTGCTTGAAACTTGTCTTTTTTCTTGTCCTGTGGTTTACTTATGTATGATCTTTGACCTCTTTCAATCAATGCCAAATCTTAGCCACTTGAGTCCAGATCATAATTCATCATTCTCTCTTCCTCTTGAAGAAGAATTCCAGCCAATTCATCAAAAGTAGGGGGTGTTGGTCTAGCATAGAGTATTGAAATAAAGACTTTATAATATTGCGCTAAACCTTTCAAAGTGGCAGTTACTAAATCACAATTGGAAACCTTTTCACCAATAGCACCCAACTTATCACTTATATCTTTAATTCGGGATACAAAATTCCTTATGCTTTTATTGGCTTCCATTTTGATAGATAAAAGCTTAGCTTTTAGAAATAAGATCCAATTTGCATTAGAGGTTTCATACAAACCTTTGAGAACATCCCATGTTTCTTTGGAAGTCTTATTGTCTCTTATATGAGGAATGATGATGTCCTTTACAAACATTCGCATCAACACTTTCTCCTTCATTTCTCGTTTCTCCTAGTCTAGAATTGAGGCAGTTGTTGTGGGTTTGGGCTCATCTCCTTTCACAATCGTCCACAGATTACATGCTTCAAGCACCATTATCAACTTAAATTTCCAGTTAACATAATTTTTTCCATCAATTTTGGTGGATTCATTTAGATAAGAATTGACGAGGGGATTTGACATTTTCCACCACAAATAATTCAGAAAGCTCAACAAAATAAACTTAATGGAACTACCTTTTATGTATGGACATAGTTCTTCAAATTATCTCTTCCATAAAGTATTGTTGATCGCCTTCCACAGATGAATTTTATGGTGGAATCTCTTCACACAGGTCGCAATTGAGGTCTCTACGCAGGTCACGCAGTTCGCAATACACACTTCAGTCTCCAGCAACGATTTTCTCACGTCCTCTCTGGACACAGACAACCCTCTCTTCACACATGGTCTGGCAGTCTCGAGTAGCAACATATGCTATACAACACAATGGTGTTCTCCTCAGCGTGCAATGATTACACCAGATCGCTACTCCACACACTAGATCGCTTCACACACATGCATATCTACCTCTCAGAATAATCCCCACTCTTCGATGAGAACTCGAACTAGAACTCCACGCTCTGTTGACAAAAAATTGTAGGCATAACTCTTCACACTCACGTTGACAAGCCAAACTACTTGAACAACAACTCACCAATGGAGAACAAACTCTCCCAAACAATCTTCTCTAGCGTCTCACGCACTGCCATGCATGACAGGTCACACGCCCCTTCTTCCAAGCTCTGATACCAAATTAAAACATAGAATTATGATCAAGAAGATCACACACTTCAAGTAAGACAATGCTCAGAAATCAAACTTGATTCCTCGAGAGAATTCCATTACATTTATAGCTTAAAACCTCAACAATAAGATTAGATCAAACTCCTAAGATTGTGGATGTCAAACCACCCACAAACTAAATGTAAACTCTAATAAAACAAATTCACGAACAAAACTCTAACAACATTCTAATATTCTAGAAATTTCGACATTATTCTAACATTTCTTTTAATTTCTTATTTAATTACAAAATCAAACTTTATCAAAATCCAACAACAATGCAACACAATGAGGCATAGAAACAGAAATGGACAAATGATGTCACTTTAAAAATGGACAAAATGATATCACTTTAAAAATGGACAAAAGATATCACCTCGTGAAAACCATTAGTTAATGCAGAATTAGAACATAGATTTGCAAGCTTCAACTTCGAAAAACTTTCCATATGGTTTTGAGTTTATTAGTATTGTTATGATAAAAAGATGCCGATGTAAGTATTATAAATTAAAAGCTAAATAAATAAAATAATACTTTGACTCTTATCACAACATGGAAACGTGCAATTGGGATAACCTATAGTTTATTAAGGGAACCATTTCATACATTTGCTCTTCCATATTATGTCTTACCGTATCCATAGATTAATACTAAATTACTGTATTAAAAAAACAATAATTTCATTCTTATGTCATTTAGAATTTTACACATGTTCGACTTCTACACCATTTCATGATAGAATCTAATTAGATTCTCACATGAAATGTTGTAGAAGTTGAAAAGGTTTAAACGTCTGAATGACATAAGATTTAGACCTGGTAATTAATGTTTGATATATGTTATACTAGCATAGTCGCTAATTTGCGGCTGAGAACGCCGAAAGGTATCGGCTGAGAACGTGTGTCATAAAATGTCTGTGGTAATATGAAACATTTGGCTGTATGGTTTAATCCTACTTAATCATTTAAACGTGGAAATTACATATCCTTACAGTAATTTTTTAATGTGATTAGGTAAATGTTAAAAAATAAACATGTTAATTGATGCCTTGATAAATGCAAGAAAGTTATGAACAATAAATCTGACCCATTGATTTTGGAGGACGACTAAGAATATGCCAGCATCTTCAATGCATAGCCATCAGATTAGGGTTTAAGATTAAATAAAGTTAAAAGATCATTAATTGTGCCCATTGTCAATAGGTGTACGCCTTTCGGCGTAATAATCAAATATTTTATTTATAAAATAATAAAAAAAAAAATTCACACGAAAAAAATAGTTCCACTGTTATTTTTATTAGAATCAAATGAAACTTTCAATTACATTAGTCTTTTCTTCCATGAATGGAATAGTCATTTTCTGCTCCGGATGAATCTTGAGGTTACTTTATTTATCTATTGCACTTTATAACCCAATAGTATTTTTGGTTGATGTCACCTTATAGAATATGTAGTTTCCCAGCTCTAATTATAGTTTCATTGACATGCTCTTTGAAATATAGCCACCCTAGTTTATCCTTGAGAGATTCCTTGGATAGGCTATCCACAATTTTATTAAATTGTTTGTGAATGTGCATGAAGTTTAATGTTTCAAAACCTTGCTTTAGTGAGCTAATCTTATCCTTCCAATGGCTAAGATAGATTAGATCTAGATTGGCTTTGCCGCTTATCCAATCAATGGTGACCTTTGAGTCACCTGCCACCATTAATTTCTTAAAAGAGAAGTGTGTGGCAAGAAGTAGGAGTCCCCATAATCCCATCAACTAAGCTTTCATATTGCTCCCTGTTCCTCCAGCAAAATGTGCTTGGATGTTGTGTCCGGGTGTGACTTTTAAGTAAATACCTATACCACACTTGTCTGTTGATGCTGCACCATCAAAGAAACCAATAGGGTTGTCATTGAAGTAGACTGGGTTTTGTAGTACTGTTGTTTTATCTACTTCTTCTTTAAGTGGATGTTCTTGTATGGAGGTAAGAATTTTCTTGTAAATCCCAGGGACATTCAAGGACCGGTTTTCAAACAGTATTTTGTTTCTATATTTCCAAATCTCCCACATAATCAGAAAAGGTATGTGTTTGTGGTTTGGCAATTTAAGAAACCAATATTTTAGATTTTCTTCTATGGTGGCCCTCTTCCTCTCACTGTCAATCCCCATAGAAGTGAGGATATTGACCCAGATCAATTGGGTGGTCTGGCAGTCCACAAAAAGATGTGTGACA
>JASDQU010011960.1:96128-109224 GCA_032191745.1 Picea mariana
GGATACATCAAATTGGTACCCGACCAATGTGTATGGAAAATGTGCATTTTAAATAAGTTTTCTAAACTACCATATAGATAACTTGTTCATTTAGATCGTTATATGTTTTCTTTAGTTTATTTATATTATTATGTTTTTTTTTTGTGAAATTATATATATATATATATATATATATATATATATATATATATATATATATAAAATTAGATATAGAATTTTAAGACAACTTTCATGTAATATTATTATGTTTGTTTCCAAATTGGATATGGATTTTTAATATATGTAATATTTTTTTTATTTTTTTAAATTGAATATGAAATTTTAACACAATTTTAATGTAAGAAGGATTATGAAGTCTATTGGCTTAGCTTGGCAAAAGCTCTAATTTCCATTCTCCAGCGTATTCAACATTTGATAAGCAGATTTATCTGGAAAGGGGGCAAAAAAGCCACCGGTTTTCACCTTGCAAAATGGAAAAGTCTAGCTAAACCAAAAGAGTTTGGTGGATGGGGCATTAAACACATGAAATGGTTTTCTCTCTCCCTAGCAGCCAAAACTTGTTGGAGAGGTCTCTTTGAAAATAATCTATGGAACAGGGTTCTCACAAGGAAATATCTTAAAGGTATAGACATCACTTCTTGACTGTGCAGGGACATCCACATCACTCAATATTCCTCCATCATTTGGCAGAACATGATGCTCTCCTTGCCGATCATCAAATGTTGGATAGCTTGGGAAATTGGGACAGGTCAACGGATTATTATTGGGCGCGACCCATACATTGGCTGCGTGGATTGCTATCAACTCTCCAACACGCTTATCCTGAAATTGAACAGCCAAGCCATTTTCATGTTAGCACAGGCCAATGTCAGCAACTCAACAGAAGCACAACGACATTGGTTGGATGCTAGACAATTGGGGTTAAACTCTGAACACAGTTTAGAATGGGACGATTTCACACAAAACCTCAGGAACAACAGCATCCGACTGAACAGGGAAAATGACAAACTAACATGGTCTTGGAATCGGTCATTTGGTAAGGTCACAGCCAGCACATCTTATCAGTGCATCCTTTACACAAATAAAATTACTGATGGAAAATGGTGGCATAAAGTGATTTGGATGGTGAAGGTATCAATTAAAACTATCTGTTTCATGTGGCTATGCATTGAAGATCGTTTACTCACTAGCATTAACTATCAAAAGTGCAATGGAATTGGTCCATCATCTTGCACCTTGTGTCTAAAAGCAGAAGAGTATGTCACACATCTTTTTGTGGACTGCCAGACCACCCAATTGATCTGGGTCAATATCCTCACTTCTATGGGGATTGACAGTGAGTGGAAGAGGGCCACCAAAGAAGAAAATCTAAAATATTGGTTTCTTAAATTGCCAAACCACAAACACATACCTTTTCTGATTATGTGGGAGATTGGAAATATAGAAACAAAATACTGTTTGAAAATCGGTCCCTAAATGTCCCATGGATTTACAAGAAAATTCTTACCTCCATACAAGAACATCCACATAAAGAAGAAGAAGATAAAACAGCAGTACTAGTAAACCCAGTCTACTTCAATGACAACCCTATTGGTTTCTTTGATGGTGCAGCATCAGTAGACAAGTGTGGTATAGGTATTTACTTAAAAATCACACTCGGACACAACATCCAAGCACATTTTGCTGGAGGAACAGGGAGCAATATGAAAGCCGAGTTGATGGGATTATGGGGACTCCTACTTCTTGCCACACACTTCTCTTTTAAGAAATTAATGGTGGCAGGTGACTCAAAGGTCACCATTGATTGGATAAGCGGCAAAGCCAATCTAGATCTAATCTATCTTAGCCATTCGAAGGATAATATTAGCTCACTAAAGCAAGGTTTTGAAACATTAAACTTCATGCACATTCACATACAGTTTAATAAAATTGCGGATAGCCTATCCAAGGAAGCTCTCGAGGATAAACCAGGGTGGCTATATTTTGAAGAGCATGTCAATGGAACTATAATTAGAGCTGGGAAACTACATATTCTATAAGGTGACATCAACCAGAAATACTATTAGGTTATAAAGTGCAATAGATAAATAAAGTAACCTCAGGATTCATCCGGAGCAGAAAATGACTATTTCATTCATGGAAGAAAGGACTAATGTAATTGAAAGTTTCATTTGATTCTAATAAGAATAACAGTGGAACTGTTTTTTTCTTGTGAAAAAAAAAAAAACATTTTTTTTTAAATTATAAAAAAATATTTTATTTTTTAATATAAATAATTTAAAAAAAAAAAATCATTTAAAAATTTTAGTTTTTGGTTTTTTTAAAATATTAGCTAAAAATAATAAAAACAAAAAGATGTAAATTCATGTTTAACCTAAAAATCCATATAGTTGATTAATGTTTATAAGAAGTAATAATTACATGATGGGTTGGTTTTCTTACTCTCCCAATAAAATAGTAATTATAGATTGAAGTTGTGCCAATAAGATTAGATTATAACTCATAACTAACATAAATTTGAAGCTTTTAATTGATTCCAAATTGCATTTTAAAGAGTTCTATGTAAGAAAATTATGAAAAACTATATATTTTCACAAAATAAGGTAGCAATGGAAAACTTAAAATAAATTGTTTGTTTTATACACTTAGTTTTAAAGACCTTTTCATAATTTTACAATAGATTCAATTTAAATTAGTTAGAGAAAATAAGATAACAATGGAAAACTCAAAATAAATTGTTTTTTTTATATATTTAGTTAAAATTATTTTTTATAATTTTATAATGGATTTAATTTAAACTAATTGTTTAATTGAAAAATGTACCCAAAAAGATTAAAAAAAAAGGTAAATGCATATGGTCAACAAGGTAAATGCAAATGCATGTAGGATAAAAAGATGGAAAATATGTATTTAATTAACCAATTAGTTAATTAATTAAACAATTGAGAAAAAAATAATAAAAAAGAAAATTGCATCCACATAGAAGGACACTCATGAGACTATACTAAATAGAAAAATGAAAGACACTCATGAGACTCTACTAAATGGAAATTGTTGAGGTGTGATAGCTTTAGCTTTGGGACAATATCGAGCGAGTCTTTAAAATGCCTTCTCTAATTAGAAGTCCACGATGTGATAGGGATCATACCATACAAGGCCATAATGTCGAAAGAACATACCTTACAAGGGAGGGTTACACAAATAATGGCATAAGTTGTATAACCTTACAAGGGAGGGTTACACAATGAGGAATGAACAACCTTAACAAATAATGGCATAAATACATAAAGTTATTATATTTTTTCAATTATTTTGTATAAAATGTATAATTTGTGATATGAGGAAGGTTTATAAGACATAAGGATTTTTTAAATAAATATTACATTGTTCATGAAGTACTACAAATGCAAAGTTAGAAAGACCACAATACAAAGTTAGTGTTTTGGCCTAAAATCACAACTTTATGTTATTTGATTGCAAATCTAAAGTTAAAAAAGGTTTAAGGTCTTATTTAAGTTACAAGTTTACAAATCTAAAGTTAGAAAATGTTCAGGAGTTTAATTTTTAGTGTTAAGATTACTAAGTTGTAAATAAGAACAAAGATTATGTTTTTTTGATTAAGCAACCTATCACTCAATATTATGAAGACTCAATATTATGAAGATGAAAATGTAAAACTTTGCATTACAAAGTTAGTGTTTTGGCCTAAAATCACAACTTTATGTTATTTGATTGCAAATCTAAAGTTAAAAAAGGTTTAAGGTCTTATTTAAGTTACAAGTTTACAAATCTAAAGTTAGAAGATGTTCAGGAGTTTAATTTTTAGTGTTAAGATTACTAAGTTGTAAATAAGAACAAAGATTATGTTTTTTTGATTAAGCAACCTATCACTCAATATTATGAAGACTCAATATTATGAAGATGAAAATGTAAAACTTTGCAATATTTTATAAAGAAATTAATATTTAATTTGTATATATAGATGTATATGTGTCTCTTAATTGGATTTAACTCCACCCAAGTTTAATTTAGGCAAATGATATATTAAGCTTTTAACTAGTAAATTGTTGTAGTGACCTTAAACTTTATATTGACAAATCCTCACGGTTATGCAAAAATCAATTTACATTTGGTACCATCCTTAAAATGACATAAAGTAAAAGTATTTGAAGATATATGTATTTCTCATACATATGTGTATATATATGAGAGAAAGAGAAATAAAAAATATATATATTTATAATAATATTCCTCGTAACATATATTTATTCCGTGATTATTTATTTTATAGTTATTATTTATTTTATATTTGATGTAATTCTAATAAATATTGGAAAAGCATACATATATCTCACAAAAGTTTTATTTACAATTATATTCCTCATAATATATATTTATAAAGTTATTATTAATTATTAAATTATTATTCATTTTCTATATTCAATATAATTCTAATAAATATTAAAAAAACAAAAATTAAAATACATAAATATTAAATAAATTAATAATATTAACATTAATATTCATATAATAAATTAATAATATTAACATTAATATTCATATTTATATCATCCATTATAATTCTCATATTATTATTGTAATGTCTCCGGCCACCAATCCACTTGTCGGGCAACGCTACCATGCGGAAACATTCTCATACTTATATATATAACATGCATATTAAATCTAATTAACAGATTTAATCAAACAATACAGAGTAAGCACATGATTACTGCTAATATACATCATCAAGGACATTAACAATAACTCATATGAGCAACAAAATACATGATAACATATAAGCATCACAGGCATGCAAAACATAATATTAAGCACAAACTAATACTTATCTTTGAAACTGTGGTAATTCCACCAACCACGTGCAGACCTTCCACGAACCTCCCAGCCTTAGACCTTACTGCTCATCACGCTCAACAGTGGGTCACCCCCAAGATGGGACTAAGCTCCACCCAAGGTAAGGGAATGCTAGACTAGGCTGAGGTTACAGGAAAAACTGCACAGAGCAACCGAAAGGATTCTCCCCGGGAGCCTTCTTACACCAACTACTAACAGGCTCTCATTCCCCACATGCCTGTTCCACTTGGGAATATACACCTTCACAAGCACAGTCCATCGGTGCTTCACCTCCCTCTCTGGGCCTCAACAACAGGCCGGATCAGGAATTCTCAGAGCTCTGTAGCTGGTGTTGGACTCACTCTGGGAGAAAACCACTTCCCAGCAAGCTCTCTCACCTGGAGAGAGATGCTCACCGGCCTGACAACTTGCCTCTTCTACCACGGGCCTGACAACCTTATTCTTCAACCAGTCTTCAACTCATTTCCCGCAACGGTGACAGTCACAACAGTAGATGGGAATAGGTCCGAAAATGGCAATGGCCTGATGCCAGACACAGGACGCTCAGGCGATTTCCTTGGTGTCGGGTTCCACATAAGACACAGAACAGTTCACCCCTTTCGGTTCTCAGAATTGTGGGAGGGTAAAAACAACAGAGGTTCCAAAGCAGGGGAAAACAATTTTCAAACAGAGGATCTGGAAACTGGCAGCACGGACGCAACAACAGAGGACCTCCCAGACTCCCACGATTCAGACATCTCACACCCGAATGGAGGACAAACCCCCTCCACAGCTCAATATTTGGGTTAAATTGCATGTGTCAGGGATGACACATGTCGCCCATGACGTTGCATGCACTCCATCATCCTATGTTCCCTTTTGCACATGTTTCCCCTTCCAGGAACTTAAGATAAAATCATGTTTTGTCACATAGATTTTGTAATAATAATAAATTATTATTACCAAGGACTTAAGCCCCCAACCTTAGCCCCTAAGCTCAACACTTAGCCTCTCTTTCCAACCTTTCAACCCCTTTTCCCTTACCCACTCTGTGGAAGCTTAGTCCCCCATCACTCTTTCTTCGCGGTCAGTCTGCACGCAATGATTTTTATTTTTTTATTAATGTTTTGCATAATACATGTACAAAAATAGGCATCATGGCCTTAACACTTAGGCTCTCTGGCCTAATAAACACATCAGTCTACCAGCTTATCAATACTCGGATCACTAGCCTACAAAAAATAATTTACAATTCATAAACATGATTACAACAGGGTTCGTCCTTGGGGATATTAAAATCCCCTCCCCTTATTTTTTCACTGTCCTCAGTGAAACTTTCACACAACATCAACAAGATTTTTCAAAATCTTCAAAAAGATGTAGGTATTCTGCCCGCATAACATCCTCATGTTCACATGTCGCGTCCTCAGGACCATACCAAGTCCATTGGACCTTTACAAGCCATATGGCTCGATTCCGGAGATGTTTGCTTTCCTGCTCCAATATGCACACAGGATGCACTTGCAGGACACCTTCTTGCTCCACCTGAATCACATTCCAATCAATTACATGATTAGCATCAGGTATATATTTATTAAGCAATGAAACATGAAACACATTATGTACAGTCATGGATGCAGGTAATGCAAGCATATATGGCACTGGCCCAATCCTTTCTAGGATTTCAAATGGCCCACAAAATCTAGCTGCCAACTTGGCGCAGTTTCCCATCTTTAGGTAACTTCTATTGGTTTTCACTTTCAGGAAAACATGATCACCCACTTTAAACTCTTTATGGGTTCTTTTCTTATCAACATAACTTTTCTACCTGTCTTGGGAAGCCTTTAAATTCTGCTTGATTTTTAGCATTTGTTCTTCCATTTCCTTGAGCAACTCTGGCCCAACTACTGCCCTGTCAGCTGGATTATCCCATCTTATTGGAGTATTGCACTTTCTTCCATAAAGTGCTTCAAATGGGCTCATCTTCAATGATGATTGATACCCATTGTTTTAGGCAAATTCTACCAACTGCAGGTAGTCTTCCCATTTTGATGGTTTGTCCATCACATACATCCTTAGTGTTTCTTCTATTACTCTGTTCACCCTCTTTTTCTATCCATCAGACTCAGGATGATAAGTTGTATTGAAATTCAGATTCGTTCTGAACCCTTTGAATAACCCTTTCCATAAATTTGAGGTGAATTTTGGGTCTCTGTCGAACACAATTGTCTTGGGAATCCTGTGCAATCGTGCCACTTCCTTCATAAATATGTCAGCAACATCCATTTCCTTGTGAGTAGTCTTTAATGAAATGAAATGGGCAACTTTCGTAAGCTTGTCCACCACCACCATAATTGAATCATGCTGCTTTCCGGTCTTGGGCAATCCTGTGATGAAATCCATTGTCACCACTTCCCACTTCCACTCAAGAATGGGTAAAGGTTGCAGTAACCCTGTTGGGTGTTTGTGCTCCTCTTTAACCTTATGGTGCTCCATACATTTGTCATTGTATTCAACAATCTCCTTCTTCATACCTCGTCAAAAGTAATGGCTCCTGATTGTTGCCATGATTTTCTGATATCCAGGGTGCCCTACATAAGGCACATTATGCATTTCATGCAAAATCATACATTTCAAGTTCTGGACATTAGGTATATAAATTATTTTCTTGTACAGAAGTATTCCATCGGTTTCCAATTTATAATTTTCCACTTTATGTGGCATCCCACCTTGTTGTAGCTTTACCACCAACTCCATGTACTGCAAATCTGCACTTGCAGCTTCCAAAATTATACTCTTTACATCAGTTCGGTACATGCTAATGGTTGTAGCATGTAATTTGTGTACTCTCCTGCTGAGTGCATCGGCCACTTTATTTTCCTTCCCTTTGATATGCTTGATATCAAAATCGTACTCATGGAGAAATTACAACCACCTACTCTGCCTAGCGTTCAAGGTTAGTTGATCAAACAAATACTTCAGACCGTTGTGGTCTGTTCTCAATTCAAACCTCCTTCCCATGAGGTAATGTCTCCATTTCCTCAAAGAATGAACGATGGCCACTAACTCCATATCATGAGTTGCATATTTCCTTTCATGCTCTTTGAAATTTCTGGATCCATAACAAATTACGAATCCATTCTAACTGAGGACTCCTCCCAGTCCTTCTTTGCATGCATCTGTGCACACCACAAAGTCTTCATTTTGATCTGTAATCCTTGGTATTGGAGCACTGGTTAACAGTTGCTTCAATTTCTGAAATCTTTTCTCACAATCTTTTGTCCACTGAAACTTCTTCTCCTTCCTTTGCAAGGAAGTGATAGGGTGAGTTATCCTTGAGAACCCTGCGATAAATCTTCTGTAATAGCCATCTAGATCCATAAAGGATCTGACTTATGTCACATTCCTTGGTGCTGACCATTCCCTGATGGCCTTAATTTTCTCAGGATCCACAACTATCCCATCCTTCGAAATAATATGCCCCAAGTAGTGGATCTCCTCCTGATAAAATGAGCACTTGCTCAAATTGGCATACATTTGGTGCTCTCTTAACACCTGCAACACCATCCTAATATTTTTTTCATGCTCTTCCTCCAACTTGGAATACACCAGACTGTCATCCAGGAAGACTATGACGGACTTGTCCAGATAGTCCCTGAATACACCATTCATCAAGCACATAAAAATAGTAGGTGTGTTTGACAGTCCAAATGGAACCACTCTGAGCTCATAATGACCATACCTTGTTCTAAAGGCAGTCTTGTTGATGTCTTCATCCTTTATCCTTACCTGGTGATATCCTAGCCTGAGATCTATCTTCGAAAATATCTTCGCATCCTTCAACTGATCGAAGAGGTCATCGATCCTCGGCAGAGGATACTTGTTCTTTACAGTCACTTTGTTCAATTGTCTGAAATCAATACACAATCTCAGCGTTCCATCTTTCTTCTTCATGAATAGAACCGGGGCTCCCCAAGGTGACACACTTGGGCATATATACCCCTTCTTCATAAGCTCTTCAAGCTGCAATTGTAACTATTTCATCTTTGGCGTACTCATTCTATAAGGAGATTTCGACATTGGAGTTGCTCTAGGCATCAAATTTACAGAGAAGTCAATATCTCTCTTTGGAGGAAGTCCAGGTACCTAATGAAATATATATTCAAACTCTTTTAGTACTGCATGGTCTTCGATACCTGACACCTTATCCTTAATTGTTTCCTCCACATGGGTTGCAAATAATTGACAACCTTTTCTGTAGCACTTCTTCAGTTGCATTGCTTAGATTTCTCTGATAGCAACAGCTCTGGGAATTCCTTGGACTGTTTTATGATTCCCTTCCTCATCCAAGAAAGTGAATTCCTTATTACAACAGTCCAAGATGGCATGGTGCTGGTCCAACTAGTCCATCCCAATTAGATAGTCATAAGACCCTAAAGGCGGAATATTCAATTCAGCCTTTGTGTTCAGTCCATTCATGTCTACTGGACAGGACTTAACCAACTCAATTACTTTCCTCTTGGTCCTTGTAGCCATCTGCACTAACCAAGATTTTTCATGTTTGCTTCTCGGCAATTACAAACTTTCCACCACTCTAGGATCTACATAACTATGGCTAGCCCCTGAATCAATTAAAATAGTAAAGGCATGGTTGTTGATCATAACTTCTACTTCAATCATGTGTGATTGAAATTCAGCTTGCTTGTTGTCCAGGGCCACATAGATCCTTGGTATTCTACTGCCCATGTCCTCTACTGTTTCATCTTGCTGAACATTATGGATAGTTCTCACTTTTCCATTTTTGTGGGGACAATCTGTGTACTTATGGTTTCCCTGACAACCCCAACACTGAATGGGCATCTGTCTTGGCCTTTTTTCCCTTACTTCAACCATTCTCAACTCTCTAAACGTTGGCGTTCCTTGAGGATTGTTTTTGAAAAAGGGAGTTTTGTTTCCCTTCTGCCTCTGCTCTTTCTTAAAGTTCTTCTAGTCATCCCAAGCCTTCTAAAACATAGGCTTTTCTCTTTGTTGTTCGTATAAGCATTTCTCTCTTCTTATCGTTTCTTCCATGGTCTTGGGGTCATCATACTGGATCTTGTCCCCAATGGAAGATGGTAGCCCACTCAAATACCTTTGAATCTTGACAGTCTCCTCTTTGATGAATGAAACATACTTCAGTAATTCCAAGAACCTGCATTCATACTCATCAATGGTCATGTTGCCTAGCTTGAGTTCAAAGAAATTTTTCATCTTCCTATCATAATATCTCTTAGTCAAGTATTTCTTCTCGAAATACCTCTTGAATTCCTTCCAAGTGATATCTTTCTCTCTAATGTGTTGCACCTACACAAGTTGATCCCACCACATGGATTATTTTCCTTTCAGTCGATACATCGCAATTCTTCCTTCTGCATGAGAGGAATAATTCTGTAGTTGGAAATATTTTCTCATGCCAAGCAACCATGTCTCGACATATTCCTCCTTCTCATGCTCTCCATCAAACGTAGGAGGCTTAATCTTGTTCATATCTCCCTTCAATTCATCCACTCCAGATCTCCTACGCTTTCTGGTAGGAGATGAGCTTGAACCATTGTGTGTCCTTCTCTTGGAGCGATCTTGGGAGAGATGATGGTGTCTACCTACACTCCTTGACCTGTATGCCAATTACTATACCAGAATATTATTTAACCTTAGGATAGTATTCTCTGTATATTAATATGGATATAATATACTCATATATACCATATATATTAATATATATAGTCAATATATATTAACCTTAATAATATATTATATCTATACCTATATCAGGCTATTAATATACTATATAGGTACAAATACCAATCTTATACATTAATATTTAATATTTACTATACAGATATAGTAAATATTACCTATACTATATAATACTATAGGTATGTAATATATAGTATACTATATTATATATTCATACTATGTATGGTATTAATACCAAGGTATATTAGTATATTATACTATACCTATATATTAATATATAAGTATTATATTATTAGTATATTATATATATGCTATACTATATATAGGATATATATAATATCCCACTCATAATATAGCATATATGTATATATAGGTATATATAATATAGTATAATATATACTATTATGGTATATAGTATATTATTATATACTATATATATTATTAATATATATACTATTATATTGTATTAATATATTAATATATTAGTATAATAATATATATTATTATATTAGTATACCTATATTAGTAGGCTAGCATATAAGTATATATTAATATTAATGTATAGTATTAATATTATACTCCATTACTATACCAGAATACTATTTAACCTTAGTATAGCAGGTTCTTGGAATTGTTGAAGTATGTTTCTTTCATCAAAGGGGAGAATGTCAAGATTCAAAGGTATTTGAGAGGACTGTCATCTTCCATTGGGGACAATATCCAGTATGATGACCCCAAGACCATGGAAGAAATGATAAGAAGAGAGAAATGCTTATACGAACAGCAAAGAAAAATCCTACCTTTCAAAAGGCTTTGAATGACCAGAAGAAGTTTAAGAAAGAGCAGAGGTAGAAGAGAAACAAACCTCCCTTTTTCAGAAACAGTCCTCAAGGACAAACAATGTTTAGAGAGCCAAGAATGGCTAAAGTAGGGGAACAAAGGCCAAGACAGACGCCCATTCAGTGTTGGGGTTGTCAGGGAAACCATAAGTACAGATATTGTCCCCACAAAAATGGCAAAGTGAGAGTTGTCCATAATGTTCAGCAATTTGAAACAGTGGAGGACATGGGTAGTAGAATACCAAGGATCTATGCGGCCCTGGACAATAAGCAAGTTGAATTTCAATCGCACATGATTGAAGTAGAAGGTATGATCAACAACCATGCCTTTACTATTTTAATTGATTCAGTGGATAGCCATAGTTATGTATATCCTAGAGTGGTGGAAAGTTTGCAATTGTCGAGAAGCAAACATGAAAAATCTTGGTTAGTTCAACTAGCTACAGGAACCAAGAGGAAATTCACTGAGTTGGTTAAGTCATGTCCAATAGACATGAATGGACTGAGCACAAATGATGAATTGAATATTCTACCTTTAGGGTCTTATGACTGTCTAATTGGGATGCACTAGTTGGACTAGCACCATGCCATCTTGGACTATTGTAATAAGGCAGTCACTTTCCAGGATGAAGGGAATCGGAAAACAGTCCAAGGAATTCCCAAAGTTGTTGCTATCAGAGAAATCTCAGCAATGCAGCTGAAGAAGTGCTACAGAAAAGACTATCAATTATTTGCAACCCATGTGGAGGAAACACCTAAGGATAAGGTGTCAGGTATCGAATACCATGTGGTACTAAAAGAGTTTGAATATGTATTTCAGGAGGTACCCGAACTTCCTCCGAAGAGATATATTGACTTCTCTGTAAATTTGATGCCTGGAGCAGCTCTAGTGTCGAAAGCTCCTTATAGAATGAGTACGCTAGAGTTGAAAGAGTTACAATTGCAGCTTGAAGAGCTTTTGAAGAAGGGGTATATACGCCCAAATGTGTCACCTTGGGGAGCCCCGGTTCTGTTCGTGAAGAAGAAATATGGAACGTTGAGATTGTGTATCGATTTCAGACAATTGAACAAAGTGACTGTAAATAACAAGTATCCTCTATCGAGGATTGATGACCTCTTCAATCAATTGAAGGATGCGAAGATATTTTCAAAGATAGATCCCAGGTCGGGATATCACCAGGTAAGGATAAAGGATGAAGACATCAACAAGACCGCCTTTAGAACAAGGTATGGTCATTACGATTTCACAGTGGTGTCGTTTGGACTGTCAAACGCACCTGTTGTTTTTATGTTCTTGATGAATGGTGTATTCAGGGACTATCTAGACAAGTCTGTCATAGTCTTCTTGGATGACATTCTAGTGTATTCCAAGTCAAAGGAAGAGCATGAACATCATCTTATGATGGTGTTGCAGGTGTTAAGAGAGCACCAACTGTATGCCAAGTTGAGTAAGTGCTCGTTTTATCAGAAGGAGATCCACTACTTGGGGCATATTATTTCGAAGGATGGGATAGTTGTGAATCCTGAGAAAATTAAGGCCATCAGGGAATGGTCAGCACCAAGGAACATGATAGAAGTCAGATCCTTTATGGGTCTAGCTAGCTATTACATAATATTTACAACAGGGTTCTCGAGGATAACTCGCCCTATCACTTCCTTGCAAAGGC
>JASDQU010011960.1:128897-147140 GCA_032191745.1 Picea mariana
TATCTTGGTGTAGAGGAACCATGGGCATTTCTTCCTTGGATTGTTGACTATGTAACCCTATAACCCCCTGTATGCAAAGAAAACAACAAGTGGGAGAATGTTGGGTATGTGTTATATTCTTTGCACGACTAGCTCTAGTGCCAGATGCACAGGGGGGTTTGGGGGCAACGCCCTCGAGATTTTTTTTCCTTAGGAAACATGTTGCATTTTTTCTTCATTTTTTGTGTCACTTTGATTTTCATGTCCATTGTTGGGCGGTTTTTTGGCACATGGTTTTCGCCGATGGTTTTTTATTTTTGGTTAAGGAGTTAGGGTTGTTGACTAATTTAGGTCATTGGGTTAGGGTTTTGGATGCCGCTGGATCCTATATGTATATTGTATTGTAAACAATGTATCACTATGAATGAATATAAAATATGTTGGTTTTCCTGGTTTGGGTTTCCAGGGGAAAAATCTATGTGTAATGTGTGTATTTTCCATTGTATCTTTTTTGTTCTTTTATTGAAAATCTATTTGCAATAAAATATTGTACAAGGTTAAAATCTACACCTAAGTCATCAAAACTATGGCGATCTTGGAATGCTTCTCTCAATTCTTTTTGAACACAAAAATACAATTTTAAAGAAACCAAAGTAATCTTTTACCTTCTTAAGGTTCGATAGACCCGTCGTCGTCGTCATCGTCGTCATCACCACCACCATCACCACCACTATTTTTATTTATTTAAGCAAATTTTAAATATTCTATTTAATTTTCAAAATTCTATAAAACTAAAATTTAATATAAAATTTTAAAACTTTTTAACATTAATAATAATAATTATTATTTTAATATCATTCATTTTATTATTATTATTATTATTATTTTAATATCATTCATTTTATTTTATTAACTTAAATTTTCACACATAATATACAATTACATCACAAATGTTTTATTACTAATTTAACATGTTAAATTAAATAAAATCAACATGAATGAATTTTATGTTTACATATTTGTTGAATATGTAAATAAAAATCAAGTTTATATATTTATATCTCTATATTTATTTTTCCATATATTTTTTGTGAGCTCATACGATGTATAACTTCTTTAAAGCTCAACTCTTACCAATTTACTATCATACCTCAACCCATGTAACCCAACAAAAGATAATTTGTTTTCTACCATTGGAGTTATGAATTTCTTAGAGAGAGTGGTAGAAAACAAATGATCTTCTATTGGGTTACACGGGTTGATAAATTCATAACTCTAGTGGTAGAAAACAAATTATCTTCTAATTGGGTTACATGGGTTGTGGTCTAATAATAAATTGGTGAGAGTTTTTATTAGACATCCTATGAAGTCACAAAAAATATATGCAGAAGTAGGTATATTGAAATCCTATCCTATGACTATGCATGCAGTCTACTGGAGATCCATTCTCAATTTCAATTCATATGACAAATGTACAAGGTCATGAGATTGAACAATAGATGGAATCTACAAAAAAAAAACAGGCCTCCGTTTTCAACTTTTTTTCCAGGCCATAGGCAACTTTGCATCCTTATATTAAATATATATTTTTTTGCTCAATCTGAGAGCAACAGGGGAGTAAACAGGGGATGGAGTGGGCTGATGGCGATATTTTTTGAAATGTGCGGTAGAGGTGCCGCCCACATAATCTTATATTGAATGATCGTCGAAATACCGTGAACAAAGGTTGGAGACAGATGAATCGTTGCAAATAGACGTTGAAATACTCAACGGTTTGTGAAACCTATTCAACCTTTTCCATGAACTGAAAAGGTTGTTCAATCCTTTCCCTTAAAAGAGGATTTTTATTAAACTTGTCCCATCTTAAGATCCCATAGAATTTATTTTAATCCAATTAAGGAATAATAAGTTCAAGTAAATTATTAGGTACACATATCCACATAATAATCAGTTTTAGGTGCCAGATAGTGAAGCATACAATTCAAGGATACATGTTGATAGCCAAACATGACCCATCCTAACCCCAATCTAGATGACACAAGATCAAAATTTCCCCTAAACTAGCATTGATTGTAAATATGGATGATTTTAAGTTAAATTTGAAAGAAATTTTATCCCAATAAAGCTACAACCATCCTACTTGCTATAGCGCAAGTTGTAGGTTGGGAAAATCTTGACCCAACCACAAAGCAAGTGCTACAACTTGGGAATCCTACACCCAATGCTACCTCGATGTAGGTCCCTTACTTCAAGGGTGACTAGGTCACTCTAGGGAGGTGCTCTCGGTGACCCTAGGGGTATTGAGATGGAGATGGAGAGAAATGGAAGTGAATCCCCTATAAATCAAGTCTAAGTAAAATGAAAAGTGGAAATAGATGCCTTGTAATTGAAGTGATTGTTTCCCCACATGTATAGTACTTCTTTGGATGATTGTACCTGCTCGAGACACAAGAAAATACAACTTGTAATGATATATGTTAGTATGGATCAACAAGTTAAGATTTATGTCCCTAATTTGCAGCAGTAGATGATAGTTTATATAAGAAAATAAATAAACTAAATAAACATAGAAATATTTAAGCTAGTTAGGTAAATCAATATCAAGATTAACAATGAATATAGGCTGAAAAATGGTACTTAAGAGGCAAGAGAAGATGGCTGTTGTAAACGTGTATTTTTTGTAGAAAATTGCAGCCTTATGGATGTAGATTTTAGTCACTTATATCAACAAATTACACCATCAAAGTATGCCAATAGTTATCCCAAAAGATGCGCCCTAGTTAGTAGAGTAAGTGAACAAAATTTAGGAGGTAGTCTAGGGTTAGTTTAGGAGTTATGGTTAGTAGTTTATCTAGGTTAGATCAGCCCTAATGGATGTAGGTTAGGGTTTGTAACAACAATAAAATTAATGGGAGAGAGGGGATGCCCTAGTAGGGGAAGACTCCTCTCTATGAGGCAAAACAACTTTAAGCAAGAAACCTTTCAAAAGACCAAAATTTGCATTTCCCAAGGCAATGATTTTATATCTCCAATGCAAAAAATATTATAACTAGTGCCTTTACTATTGGGTTAATGGAGTCAAAACGAGCTAGAGAAGCTACCTCCTTGGGGGTGTATGCCTTTTTACTTCCCAAGGCAAGTTTCTCTAGTTAGGGTTTAAGCTAAGAGGGTGTATGCCCTTATACTTCTCTTAGAAAACCCTTGTTTAATCAATAATATGAAGCAATAAAATGATGAAGACTATGGTGGGGATGTATTCCCTTATACTTCCCACCTAGCTCCTAGCACAATAATCCTTGAATTGAAAAAAATGATAGCATAAGAGTAAAATACCATACAAAAATCAAGAAATATGCCAAGATAATCCACCATAAAAGCTAGAAAAACATCATCCAAGGCTAGTGCCTCACTCCTCCATCAACCATTCATCAAGATAGCCATACAAAAGTGCACAAGATACAAATAGAGCCAAGTGCAGCGAAAATTTTAGACCAATACTTCTCACAATGAGGGAGAGTTATGTTAAAATGTGATCTTATGATCTCTTATTTATACAAAATGTCACCAAGGTGACTTGTCCAAAAATTAAGGGGTAAACCAAAATATTAGGGGTCAACAACCCTAATATTTCCCCCTTAACAAAGTAATATTAAACAATTCATTTAAAAATTCACTTTTTGCACAAATAAAACCCTAATTCACATGGACGTCACCCCTTTAGGGGACATTTTGGCACTAGGAGAAGGTTGTTGGTGATGTAGGAGGGTAGTAAGGCTTCCCAAAGCCACGTGTTAAGAATTCAAATGTCTTCCTTCATGGTTAAAGCCTTAAACCCCTCAAAATGTCAAATTTCCAAAGCATATCATCTCACCACCATGTCCTAGCCCCCCAAACATGACGTCAACCTAAAAAAAGAGGACGTTTTTCCCCTCTTGGGAAAATCGTTTGGCAAATTAGGATAGGCTATGTCGTCCAAGTCATCATCAAGGCCTTCCAAGTCTAATCTTTCTCATCTGACATGCGGGCCCTTGGCATCCAACTTGTATGCTTGTAGCCCCATGGAAGCCCAAGCTAAGCTTGTTCTCCCAAAACTGTCCACCAACTAGGTCCTGCAAAGAAAAATGAGAATTCCCTCCAAGGATCTCAAGTCATAACATCATGATAAGTGAATCCAATCAATAAATAAGCCATCTAAGCATATGCATCAAAGATCACTATATCAAACAATTAATTGCTCAAAGACACTATGCGACTTGTCAAGCTTGAATATGTGAGGGTTGACGAGGTGTCCTATTGGGTAGATCTTGCCCTAGGTGAAGGATAGTTTCAAAGAGATCCCTCTCTAAGCCATGTAAAATTGATGAAGTGGTCGGGGTCGAGACTCAATGGGAATATGGCTCATGACATACAAGGGGTCATAGTGTCTCATTCATGGGTGGCTTTGTAGAGGGTGTGTGGTACCTTCATTTGCAACACACTTTTTCCAAGCCCACCAATTTCCTTTTATCTTTATTTCTTTGTTTTATTTCAATATAGAATAAGGAGAGGTTGAAGGTCATTACCTTGGTGTGGTGACCATATGATGGAAATGTCACCCACAAACACCTAGTGGAAATGAGAAGGTTGGCTCGTGATGAGACCCCCTTTCTCTCAGCCATGCAACTGAGAGCCATTGTCTTGGTTTGGTGACCAGATGATGACAATGTCATACCACTAGATATTCATGGATGTGATAGGTTGGCTCACGATGAGACCTCCTATCCTTCAACTAACCCTTTAAGGATTCTTTATTATATTGTGGGTCTCCTTTACTCAAAGATAAGCGTTTCATTGCTTTCTTGGGTAATCCCTGGGTAAAGCATATGGAAGGTTTATACAAGGTTTTTATCTTTTACCCAACGTCAACCTCTCTAGGCCTTCAACCCCTTCTTCCCATAAAATGAGGGACAACCCCTTCTTGGGTCAATACACCCTAAAATCCCAAGAGATAAGAAAATGGAGGGGAATAATGATGGAAAGTGGTAAGTATGGTCGATAATGGTACGATGTATCATTAAGGGAGTTCCCAGTAGCTAACCCATCCCCAAGGAAAACCACTTACTAGGAAACAATTTCAACCACCAAGGTGAAGCAGGGAACAATGCATAATGTCTAAGCATATATCACGAAATATAGAGCAATCTAAGATAAAACATACTCAAATGGATAAAATATTGAAATGATGCTCACCATAATACTAACTTGTACCTCATGGAGCAAGGTCCACTTCCTTCCGGAAGCCAACTGGTGTGGTGGATGCCATCTGCAAATATATGAACATATGTGGTGGTGAGTGGGTTTTCCATCTGTGCAAAAGGGTACTGTTGGTCATGTAGTCTCTTAGCACTCCATATCTGCAACCCGAGGGTCTCGAGAAATAATCTCCTTAGTTATCCACAAAATGGGGATAACACTACCAAAGGCTCAAGACAACAAGTTCTTGTCACTTGCTATGTCAATTTTCAGTAATCCTATGGCCTTTACCATGGTGAAAGAGTTTATTGATCCTCCTAAAATACCACCCCTTGAGGTGGTAATATGAGGGCATGCTCCACACCCCCCTTTAAAACTCCCAAGAGCTTCTATACTTTGACGATTGTTGTATAGGAGGTTTGGATAAGTTTTGGGATCTGTGCTAAAAGAAGTCAAATAATAAAAGGAAGTTATAATATGGACCAGAGCGCGCAACGAGACCAAATTTGAGGAGTCAAAGTGTGTGACAGAAGGACGCGTGACGAAACAACGTGCAAAAGGCGGAAAATTTTTATAGACTGTTGGGTTTTTGGGACATTTTTGTCCACATTGTAATGGCCTTATCCCTATTTTGATGCCTCTCCGAGGCATCTAGAGGGCTTATACGAGAGTTCAAGTAGTGAGTGAATGAGGAGTGAGCTGATTTTTTGGTTAAATGATCGAATGTTATGACTGAGGTTTCGAGAGGTAGGCTCCCACTGCAGCAGAACGACTAGGCATGTTTGGGTAATGTTACTATTGTGTCTTTTGCAAGCATAATGCGTAGCTGTAAAAGATTATAAATGACTAATATAAGAAGCCATTCATTGTGGACGTATCCCAAAGTGGGTGAACCACATTAAAACCTTTTGTCGTGATGTGTTTTTTTTGCATGTTATGATGTTTACTGTTACTGTGCAAGGATGATACATACTTAATTATGTTGAATGTGTTATTCATATATGATGTTATAATGTTGTGCACTGGAGTAACTGAGGAATGAATGTATGTCAAGTAAAGTAATGTCACACACATGGTATGTTGTATGATAAGTAAAGGTTAATTAATGGAAACTGTGCATGGGAGTAGATGGTTAGTAAATACATGTTGAGTGCCTCACTTCCCCTCATCACTGAAAAAAATTAGTTCATGCAACTCCTCTAGATGCCTTGGGTGAGACTTCACTTTCTTGTAGGTGATGTCATAAGGGAAAGTGTCTAAGGGTTTTGTTGGTGAATTGATAATTAACCATGTGTCTTCCCACTACACACCAACAAATGGTTTTGTTTTCAGGACCAGGAACTTTAACTAAGGGCCAAAATGTTTTGAAGCCTGAATAAGGAAGAGATCACAAAATGGATATAGAGGAAGCAACAAGAATTTTCCAGAGAAAAAAATAGGAACCTGTGACTCAATGATGAACAATGGTTGCACAAGTATGTATTCATATATCTTCATGAAATCTTCTTTGGTGAATTTTCGATAATTTTGACTAAATGGTTAGAAAGGCTAGTTGAGAATGTTGGGATATATCGATATGAAGCTCCAAGAAAATGGACTCCTGAACTGATTAGACAGTTGAATACAATAAATAATAAAGTTTCTTGAGCAATTGATTTTTGGTTGAATAGTGTACAGGGGGTTACATTACAGAGTTTGCAATAGATTGTACCCAGTCTTATAGTGTCGTAGAAAGGGACTTTTTCAAGGGTCCATATGGGAGGTATTTGAATGCACTGTCTACATGGATAAAAATGTTGTTGTGTGACAAGAATGTCATGAAAATGGAGTTTGATTTCTAGTTACCTTCACGCACATAGGGGGACTTAGGGATGACCGGAGGATGGTATGAGAGAGATGAAAATGATGAATAAGGATCAGATGGGCTGAGGATGTTGAGAGATGAAGACAATGACTCAGAAAAACATATTGGAGTATTGCACTATGGGAAAAGGTTTAGATATAGTAAGAAGTAGACTATGGTTGAGAGAGAATATTAACACATAATGTTTGAGAAAATATACCCCTGTGCATTACTTTAGATCACACCGTACAAAGAAAGGAAATATAAAGAAAAGGATCATTAGTACAATTGAGCAGAATAAATAAGTCCATCTTAGATCAAAATCTGTGTCGAACCCATGACCCAATGTGCATCACCTAGATCTGAAGTAGAAACCATAACTTTGTCAAGAGCGATTGTAGTTAGTAGAGGAAGTCATAATAGTAGTCAAAATAGTGGAAGTAGCACAGTGAACTAGAGTCAGTCAACATCACCGAAGGTAAGTACTGCATCGAATACTATGGAAGGAATAGATTATACAATAAGAATGCCTGAATTTTAGGGAGTCGGTTCGGAAGACCCAAAAAAACATCTGTTTGTATGCGATCCAATATGTACTGCAGAGAATTTTCAGGATGAGGCAATGAATATTGTGCAGTTAGCCACGACAATAAGAGGTCGTGCACTATTGTGGTACATGAAGAATCAGATGACTACACTGGCCAGACAGTCAAGGACACTGGCAGAGATTGGACAAGCATTGTTAAAGGAATTTTAGAAGCCGAAATATCAGTCGCAGTATATCATAGAGCTGAAAGAAAATAAGCAAGCACAAAATGACACAGTTTGGGATTACAATAAAATATTTAAAGATGTGATGGGTAGATTAACATTTCAGATTTCTAATGAACAACATCGAGAATGGTTTATTGCAGGTCTATTTCCGCACATTCGTTGCCCCTTGACAAAATAGAAGGTCACTTTGCAACCCAAAGCATTACAAATAACGATGAAGTTAGAAGCATCTCCCATAGGAGATGACACATGAATGACACATGTATAGTCACAATTGGTTGCACTGAGGATTCAATTGGTAGAAATAACGAAGGAAAAGGAAAAACATGAAAACATTTGGTGTATTACTTAGAATACAGAAGGGCATCGTAAGGAAGAATGCCCATCATTTTCATAGTATATAGATATAGGAGCACTGAACCCATTGGAAGGAGGAATAGGGTATTGTGAAATATGCAAGACACGGGGGAATCATCCAACTTCTTGTCCATTATTGCAAAAGTACCAGAGTATGCCCAAGAATTTCTTTTGTAATTTTTGCAAATCTGTAGAACACAATGAGAAATATTGTCGCACATTCAACTTGATGAGAGAGTGTACTTCATATGCATACAAAATCCAAGAAGAGAATGAAACAGATGGTGGATATCCACAATACAATACTCTGAGAGGATTTAACTAGAAAGATACATATTAGCAAGCCAGAAAGGAAATACTAGGACCGGAATGGATAGTATCAACATCAAATACGCCACCAATATATGATATGTCGTTAGTCTATGACCACACCATTCCAGAAAGGCTAGTCGAAAAGGTAAATACTTTGAAATATTTTCTAAAGAGTTGTTTTTATTTGATGAATGATGAAGTGGCGTTGAACGCACTGCGTGGAATGATCGATTAGTGCACTCAAGACAAAGAATTACCTATGACATAGAAAGCAATGAACCATGTATTACATAAGAAGAGGAAAAACAAAGAATTCAGATTGAGTTCACATGTAGGAGAGTATGACATGGATAATACCATCTCGGACTTAGGATCAATTGTAAATTTTCTTCCAAGATAGATGTGGGAAATGATGGGGAAACTGAAGCTGGTTTGGTCAACTGTTCAATTGAGGTTAGAAAACCAACATAAAATAATACTGATCAGAAGACTGATAGGAGTACATGTTAATATAGATGGAGTGTGTAGCGTAGCCAACTTTGAGGTCATTGATATTGTGGAAAATAATCAACCTTATCCAACATTGCTTGGATTGGATTGGGCATTTGAAAATCAAATGATTATTAACTTGAAGAAGAAATAAATTATTTTTGAAGGAGGAGGCTTAAAGTTCACTGTGCCATTAGACCCCACATAAGAAAGGAGGTATGTGGAGCTCGCGAGAAAATAAATTGATAACCTGTATAATATGACCGCATGCATGGATGAATACATCAATCCCATTGCAGATGGTGCACTTAGTTGGAGAAGCATTAGAACTTGTGCCTCAGATTCAAAGGAAGGACTAGAACATTGGCAACATAGGTTGCATGAAGTATCGACCAGAAGATGTGCTCACATTACTCATTCTTTTCACTGGATTGGAACGAAGGTACGTGATACCCCAAGGTTTGATATTAACTGAAGTAAGTTCCTTTGTAAATGAATTTGAGTTGTAGATACCCGAACAACAAATACTGTTGGCATTAGATGTTGCATTGAGAGAAATCCCAACAAGATGGTGGGCCACACACAAGGAAGGAATAGTGGATTGACAACACTGTAAAAGGATGATGAAGATTAGATTTGGAACAAAAGAAATTACGCACAAGTATACAGTGATGAACAGTCTAAAAAATCTTGTTGCGCAGTGTATGCCAACTTGGAGAAAAGTGCCAAAGTAGGAATGGATGCACATGTTCATCCATACACTTGAGACGGTTCCCAAGTACTAGTATCTAGAACTAGAAGTGCATAGAGGGACAACAGACTGGGAAGATCTCACCCATAATTTTAAGGTAAAATTTAGTTTTGAAGCTAAGTCACCCTTAGTAGACACAACTATGAAAGTCATTAGAAGTAATATTTTTAGGGAAGAAGATCAGATAGAAATATTACATGCATGTAGTGTGCACAAAGAATCTATGACAACCCATGAATTACTGGAATGTTACAATGTTACTGAAGAAGATCAAGAGGAAGAAGACCCAAGAAATGTGCAAGTACTAGAGACTGAAGGGGAGCACACAATCAAAGGTCCATACTTTGAATCCGATGCATATGCAAAGCCATTAAGGGTGCACAAAGTGAATATTGGCATGAAAGAGAAACCAAAGTTCGCGGATATTGGTGACTATTGGAATGATGAGACTATTGAAAATATTGTAGAATTACTACACGAGTATCAGGATCTCTTTGAGACAACCTTTTCAGAGATGAAGGGAATAACTAGGGAATTGGGTGGAATGAAGATCCCATTAAAAGAAAACGCTAAGCTAGTATGCCATAGAACTTAAATATTGAATCCGAAGTAAAAGGAAAAATTTAAAGAAGATCTTAATAGAATGATAGAATCCTGTATCATAGAGCCCATCTCAGAGTTCGAATGGATAATGGATTTGAGTAGACCTAAGGAAGTTGAACGATGCATGTTTACATGATCCTTTTCTGAATGATCCGGATTTATGAGAGGAATGAAATGAAACCACATATTTATAATATTAACACAGAGACACGGTGCATAATAATAGAGATACAATAAAACTTGAATTCTATTAAATAAGAAATATGTTGAAAATTGTAAAATGCAGACTGAAAACAAGCTTGCTAGAATGGTGGAAACTTATCTCCGAGAAGAGATGTGATGACTATGGTCATTAGAAAGAAGATGAGTACAATGAGGCTCTGAAGGCCTTTTTATAATAAACATGAATTCCAAAACCCTAGACATCCAAAAACCTAATCCTAGGAGATGAAGTGCCAAAAGTCATGTGGGCCTCGTTGGGGTAAGTTAGTACATCAACTTCCCGAGGTCACAAATCTTGCATACGATCTTTGTTTAGGGCACACGATAGATCGTTGGAAAGGTATTGATGAAGAGATACATTTATAGGGATAAAAAAGATCATTTGACAATCATTGAGGAACCTGATAGTGAAAAAACGTCGTTTAGGCCCTCAAAATGGCCCTGGAATTTCAAGAACCAAAAAACTGCTAAAAATAGTAAGTTGCCAAAAAAAATGTTTTGAGCTAGTTGGAAAAGGTGGGTGGCCACCGATATCCTCCTGGATCCCCCTTAGGAAGCAATGGTGTCCATTACATTGAGTTCCCCCATCGAATCAGGAAATATCCGTTGAATTTGGCCCCGGGTGAGCCACTTTCCTTGGTGCAGGAGCTGCCCTGCTTTGAAAACCTGATAAAGATGGATCCTATGCTGGTGAGTGCCCTTGACCTATGTTTCCATGATCTGATCAGTGGATTCATATTCCATGTAGTCAAGGTTGAGCTCTATTGGTGTCAACTTTTCTGTTATCTTGGAGGTGTCCAATAATGGTGGAAAATAAGGCCGAAGGAGGTCCACATTGAACACTGGGTGAAAGCCAAGGAAGGGGGAAAGGTTGAGCTAAAAATCATTGTCACCCACAAACTTGGTGATGTGTAGGGTCCATAAAGGAGTGGATGCAGCTTTCGATGAGGCCCTGTAAGGTTTTATTTCTGCAAGTGCAACCAAAATTTGTCTCCCACCTGAAACTGGTGTGGCACCTGGTGTTGATCATGACGTTACTTGTACTTGGCATTGGACTTATGTAAAATATCCTGAACCTGTTGGAGGATGTGTTGGATCCACTCAATGAACCAGTCGTATTTTTCAGCTCCAGTTGGAGCATGTGATGAGTCTTCCTAGGTGGCCGCAAGGAGTAGTGCAACATCCATGGGACCCAATGGTTGAAATCCTAACCCCACCTGAAAGGGGTTGTGGCTGATTGAGCTATGTATGACTATGTTGTAGTTGTGCTGAACATAGGGAAGACTCTCGTCCTAGGTGTTGGGGTGCTTTGAATTGTACATGCACAGGATGTGCACGATCATCTGGTTGATGACCTCGGTTTGGCCATCCTTCTGGGGGTGGAAGGCAGTGGACTTGGTGAGCTTGGTGTCTATAAGTGACCATAGGATGGACCAGAATGTGCTAAGGAACCGACTGTCCCGATATGAGATAATGGTTTGTGGGATCCCAAAGTGTACCCACACTCATTCAAAGAAGATCTTGGCAGTGGACTTCACTGTGATGCTCTTCTTCCAGGCAGCGAGAATCACCATCTTGGAAAAACGATCAACAACCACAAAAACACAATAATTTCCACGCTTGGTGGATGGAAGTCCCGACATGTAGTCCATTGAGATGGATTCCTAGAGCCTGTTAGGAGTAGGCTGAGGAGTGTACATGCCTTGTTTCTTAGTGGCTGGTTTGAAAATATCACAGGTAGTGCAGGACCATATATACTTGCTAACATCCTGTCAAAGTTTCAACCAATATAATTTTTTCTGCAACACTGCCACTTTTTTTTTCACGCCGAAGTGTCCTGCCACCCGAATGTAGTGGGATTTCCAAATCAGCTTCACTCCCTTGCTTGATGGAATGCAGAGATGGCCCAAATGGCACAACAACCTATCCTGAAGTTGGAAATGAATGATAGCTATGTTTTCACCCAAGATCTGGTAGGTGTTGGAGAATTCAGGATCTGTCTCATAGAGGTAGGGCCATCCAGAGGTCTTGTGGCCACAAGAATCGATCACTGTGGTGAGTGTCGCGCTTAGAGGTCAGCTGAGGAAATCACCAAATAAGTTTGTACTTCATGTTTTATAGTTGATGTTGAGGTGGAACTATTGAAAATATGTGGACCACTTCTTATGACGGTCATTCTGCAATTTTCCTTGTGTCTGCATGAACTACAATGAATTATGATCAGTGTGGATGTCTGTCTCCTTCCTAAGAATGTAATTCCTCCACTAGCGACATGATTTCACAATGGAGTGCATTTCTTTGTCGTAAGTAGGCTACTTATGGATGACATCCGATAGTGTCTCACTATGATAGGCCATGAGGTGGCCATGCTGAGTGTTGATTGTGCCCACAACATAGTCTGAAGCATTTATCTTGATCTCAAAGGGATGTTGCAGGTCAGGTAATGAAAGCATTGGGGCAGAGCACAAGCGTTGCTTTAGATCATTGAACACTTTCTGTTGGGACAAAATCCACACAAATTTTGTCTTACCACCACCCCTGGTTATTTGGATGAGGGCCCATGCAATATGGGAGAATCCCAACACGAACATGTGATAGAAATTGGCAAGGCCCAAGAAGATCCGAAGCTCAGTGAGCATGGTTGGGGCTGACTAGTCATGAATGACATGGATCTTGGCTCGATCAACATGCACACCATGTGCATCAACAATGCATCCTAGGTATTGGATCCTATCCATGTTGAAGGAGCATTTTTCCAAGTTGAAATATAGCTTGTGCTGCTGTAGAGTGTGCAGAACCTGTTGAATATGCTGCAAGTGTTCTTCCCAAGTCTTGTTGTAGATGAGGGTGCCATCCAGATACACCACCAAAAAATAATTAGTGAAACTCTGCAAGATGTCGTCCATCATCGTCATGAAAATTGTTGGGGCATTTGTCAAACAAAAGGGCATGAAAAACCATTCAAAAAGACCTTATTTTGACTTGAAATAAGTTTTCCATACATCTGTCTGTTCTATTGGGACTTGATGGTAGCTAGAATTTAGATCAATCTTACTAAAGTATTTGGCCCCCTTGAGCTGATCAACGAGAGAATTAGTGTAGAGACGCTAAGTCCCGTCTTTCTTCTGCACCAACATGATTGGGATTCCACAAGGTGATGAGTTGGGTTGGATGTGCTCCTTGTGGAGAAGTTCTTGGATCTGATGCTTGATCTCCTCATTTTCTAGCAGAGAGTGGAGATAGACTGGCCCATTTAGCAGTGATGCACTGGGGGTCATATTGATGGGATGCTTGACCTGACAGTGCAGAGGTACCCCAGTAGGTGATGTGAATATGTCTTTGTATTCTTCCATGACCTTATCCACTTGCTTTTTCTACATGGAGAGGTCAGCCACGAAGGCCATGGATGTGGATGTAACCTTTCTCTCACTTTGAGAGCAAATCATGAAGAAGACAAACTTCCCAATTTGATAAATGAACTTCCTGCATTGCTTGGCAAAGATTAAGAAAATAGCACGTGGATTTCTCAGGGCCTCGTAGTGTTATTAGTCCAGGCCTCGCAGTGTTATTATTACTTTGAACAAGAGTAACCCATGTGGATGATGAAAAATCATTGTAAGCCAAGATATTGTTGAGAGCTGAGACTCAATTGCAATATGGACTCACGCATTGTTAATTGACATTCTATCATTAATAGAAAAATAACATGTTTCATTGTTTGTCATTTTCCTGTGTAATGGATGTTTATTTGTGAATGTCATTCATGTGTGTTTATACTGTAGATGTATGTTAGAATTCATTTGCAGGGGTAGGGATAGAATCTTCTATCTGTGAGTGTGTTGAGTTAGTTCTGGATTCTTTAGGCTAAGTGCAAGGAGTGCACGACAGAGAGGTAAAAATCTATGAGCCGATGCAAGGAGTGCATGTATGAAATCTTTTGAGTCAGAGAAGAACGTGCCAAGAGGGCACACCATAATCATTCACAGACTCAAGGGATAATTTCAAGGTTGCTGAATACCTTGGAAAACAATTCTGCACAGGAGTAAGCATAGCACAAAGTTACTGAAGATTCCGTCGGACTCTGCCAGGAGGGCATTGAGAAAGTGAGCGTGTGCACAAAACCAACACATTCTGGAGTGTTGAGGATGTTGAAGAAAGTCTCGGAGTTTCTGAACACTCCGAGGAAATAAAATATTTGCAAGTGTGCATTGAGCAGGGTAAAGAAGTTGCCTTGGAAAACCTGAAAGAATTTAGGAAGGTTGAAGTAAAACCTGTGTAAGGAGTGTATCAGGCTGACACTTGGCTAAGTGTTGCAGGGATTCATATGAAGGTTTAATTGAGTGCAATGAGTGCACCAAAATAGAAGTGAGTTCATATTACAAGTTCAGGAGGAAGCACATCGATTTTCCATGAGGGCACTAGAAATTCTATGTAGAAGGACGTAGAAGAGTGAGAACCTTCAAGGTTTGAGCTGAGAAAAATCTTAGGAGAGACAACGTTGTCGTGCGCATAATTCCTGCAAGGAGTGTAGAGAAGAGCTGAGAACATTTCAAGTCTCAGGTATAAAAGTGATAAGTGCGCACAAGGAGTGAGGAATTGCTGAAGTCCCGAAGGCAATCAAAGTCACCCATCGTCAGAAGGAGATAGGTGGCGAAATATCTGGAGATCCAGGAGGTTTTCCAAGAGCAAATAGAAATATTCGCGAAGTCACGAAGAGTGGTTTGAAGTCCACACGTCACTTCAAGATCCAACGGTCTGGGTTCAAACCACTCTTCAGGACTTTGCCAAGATTTCATTTTGCTCTTGGAAAACTTCCCAGAGCTCTAACTCCCAGATCTCCAAATCTTTCACCACCTGTCTCCTTCTGACGATGGGTGACTCCACTTTCCTTTAGGACTTTGGAAAGTCCTCACTCCTTGTGCAGACTTAGCACTTTTCTACCTGAGACTTGGACAGTTCTCATCCCTTCTCTGCACTCCTTGCAGGAATTCTGCGCGTGAAAATGTTGTCTCTTCTGAGCTTTTGCTTGGCTCAAACCTTGAAGGTTCTCGCTCTTCTGCGTCCTTCTGCACATACTTTCCAGTGCCCTCCTGACAACTCGATGCACTTCATCCTGAGATTGTAAGATGAACTCACTTATCTTTTGGCACACTCCTTGCATTCAATTAATCCTTTAGATGTCTCCTCGCAACACTTAGACAAGTGTCGGCCTGATGCACTCCTTGCACAGGTCTTACTTCAGCCTTCCTGAATTCTTTCAGGTTTTCCAAGGCAACTTCTTTACTACGCTAAATGCACACTTGAAAAGCTCGTCTTTCCTCAAAGTGTTCAACAACTCTGGGAATTTCTTCAACATCCTCAACACTCTAGAATGTGTTGGTTCTGTGCACGCTCGCACTTGCTCAATGCCCTCTTGGTAGAGTCCGACAGATTCTTTAGTAACTCTGTGCTACGCTTACTCCAACGAAAACTTTCTTTCCAAGGTATTCAACAACCTTGAAATTCTCCCTTGAGTCTGTGAATGATTATGGGGTTCCCTCCTAGCATGTTCTTCTCTGACTCAAAAGAGTTCAGACACACACTCCTTGCGTCGGCTCACAGAGTTTTAACTCTCTGTCGCGCACTCCTTTCACTTAGTCTAAAGAATCCAGAACTAACTCAACACAATCACAGATAGAGGATTCTATCCCTAACCCTGCAGACGAATTCTAACATATATCTACAATATAAACACACATGAATGACATTCACAAATAAACATCCATTACACAGGAAAATGACAAACAATGAAATATGTTCTTTTTCTATTAATGACAAAATGTCAATTTACAATGCGTGACTCTGGACTGCAATTGAGTCTCGGCTCTCAACAATCTCTTGGCTTACAATGATTTTTCATCATCCATATGGGTTAATCCTGTTCAAAGTAATAATAACACTGTGAGGAAATAACACTTGGATTTCTGAAGAAAATGTGAAACTTGTCCATGGAAATATCTGGCAAGGGATGAACTTCTCCTTGCAAATTGAGTGGACTTATGTGAAACCATTTCTTTCTTTGGGTAGATTCTCCCTTTATTTTATATTGAACAACTTTTGTCAGGCTTGGTGGGGAAGGAAAAATGTTGTCACAACATGAAAGAAACTCATCGTAGGAATATCCATATAGATACTCTTGAAATTATTGAATCTTTTTGGTGGACTCACCAAGGAAATTTTCTTCAAAATATAGAGTTTCGATAATGGAGTCAACATGGAGATCATCCTCCCAAATCTTGGATGGTTCTTTGGTTTTATATAATTTGTCAAAATTGATTTGTGATTGAAATTTAAACATCTCTTCAAGGCCATTTAATTCTCCTAGAACAAGGTTTTCAAGAACCCAATTCATCTTGAATCAATCTCTATATATTTCTTTCAAAACTTCAACCAGAGAGATTCTAGTTTTCCAATAACATTTGATCCTAAAAATTACCAGATTTCTTAAAAACAAATCGTTCGTTAGTGGAGTCGCCAAAATTTTTGATGTTCAGATTGGTCACAATCCCAATAGCAAGCTCACAATGATAAAATATCCCCTGCATTTTTATAGAGGTGGTGGTCCTCTCTCATATGTTGGAATATTCTTTGTGTGGTTGTATAATGAATGCAAAGGGTGAATGCTAAAGAGAAAACCCTAAAATATCTTCCAAGAAAGATTGTATATAAAAATGTACAACCCTTATATACAATTATGAAAAAATACAAATACACTTGAATATACATCATGTCATTTAAATAAAGAAAGGGTAAAGTGTGTGAGAATATATTTGTGTCTACAAGGTTTTGGAGTCTCCTTTCAACAAACATTCTTCCTTTCTTGTGAAATAAAATGAACTTGTAATCTACTACGACTTTTGCAAGATCAAATAAAAAATGGATAGGTCTTCAAAGAACTTTAAATTATAACTTCATTGCAAATCAAAAATGATTTTGATAGGAAATACAATTGAAATCACATGATTTCAAGTAAAGTATGAGAAATCACTAATGTAATACCCCGAAATAGTTCTTTGTAGGATAAATTTATAACAATATGACAAGTTCAATAATTTATGGAACAAGAGAACTTCTACAACTTCAAAAAGGTCTGAATGAAAATCACATGTCAAACTAAAATGAATTGCATCTGCTTTTTACAAGAAGAGATTATGCTCCTTTGGACCTGAAATGTTACAAGATGACTGGATATTTCTAGAGAAAGAATTGCTTAGACCCAAATATTCTCGTTTTCCATACATTCATGGAATATTTGATGGAAAGAAACATAAAGGAAGAAGATGTAGAGAGACACATTTTAGCAGAAAAATTCACATAATATTGGAAAGATAGAGCTTTGATTCTTGCATACTCTTCACCACTAGAAACTTCTGACTACCAACCTCTTGATGGTGTCTTCTCTTGCCTTTTTAAAATCTTCTTTCAATGCTCTTGAAGTAGTTAGGGTTTTGTCTTTTTAGAATTTTCCACACGCTTCCTTTTTGGAGTAAGTCTCTTTAATTAATGATTTATTGAAGTCTCATTAATGAAATTATGTCATTAAAATTCATGCATTTAAGTGGGACCCATTTCGTCTCTTTATAAAAGAAATTTATTAAATTTTCAATTCCAAAACTTGAAGCTGAATGTCTAAAAAAGGTGG
>JASDQU010011960.1:162704-176554 GCA_032191745.1 Picea mariana
AATGATAAAATATCCCCTGCATTTTTATAGAGGTGGTGGTCCTCTCTCATATGTTGGAATATTCTTTGTGTGGTTGTATAATGAATGCAAAGGGTGAATGCTAAAGAGAAAACCCTAAAATATCTTCCAAGAAAGATTGTATATAAAAATGTACAACCCTTATATACAATTATGAAAAAATACAAATACACTTGAATATACATCATGTCATTTAAATAAAGAAAGGGTAAAGTGTGTGAGAATATATTTGTGTCTACAAGGTTTTGGAGTCTCCTTTCAACAAACATTCTTCCTTTCTTGTGAAATAAAATGAACTTGTAATCTACTACGACTTTTGCAAGATCAAATAAAAAATGGATAGGTCTTCAAAGAACTTTAAATTATAACTTCATTGCAAATCAAAAATGATTTTGATAGGAAATACAATTGAAATCACATGATTTCAAGTAAAGTATGAGAAATCACTAATGTAATACCCCGAAATAGTTCTTTGTAGGATAAATTTATAACAATATGACAAGTTCAATAATTTATGGAACAAGAGAACTTCTACAACTTCAAAAAGGTCTGAATGAAAATCACATGTCAAACTAAAATGAATTGCATCTGCTTTTTACAAGAAGAGATTATGCTCCTTTGGACCTGAAATGTTACAAGATGACTGGATATTTCTAGAGAAAGAATTGCTTAGACCCAAATATTCTCGTTTTCCATACATTCATGGAATATTTGATGGAAAGAAACATAAAGGAAGAAGATGTAGAGAGACACATTTTAGCAGAAAAATTCACATAATATTGGAAAGATAGAGCTTTGATTCTTGCATACTCTTCACCACTAGAAACTTCTGACTACCAACCTCTTGATGGTGTCTTCTCTTGCCTTTTTAAAATCTTCTTTCAATGCTCTTGAAGTAGTTAGGGTTTTGTCTTTTTAGAATTTTCCACACGCTTCCTTTTTGGAGTAAGTCTCTTTAATTAATGATTTATTGAAGTCTCATTAATGAAATTATGTCATTAAAATTCATGCATTTAAGTGGGACCCATTTCGTCTCTTTATAAAAGAAATTTATTAAATTTTCAATTCCAAAACTTGAAGCTGAATGTCTAAAAAAGGTGGGCTGTGTTTTAATTTTTTTTTGAGCATGATATTTGACCTCTAATCCATGGAAACCATTATAAGAGAAATATTCGTTATTCCATATTTCCAAAGAGTCCTCTTGAGCGTGATTTGGAGTTTTGGATCTCAAGTTATAGCCTTGAGAGGTAGAGGTTACAAACAAATTTACTAGCAAACCACGAAAACAAAGTTTTCTGTCCTTTTAATTTCTAGGAGAATTATGGCCAAATTCAACCCTTGAAACTTCTCCCATTGTCTTATTTGTCGATTTATATTTCCAACAAGGTATAGTTTGTCCAAAACCAACGTTTGGATCTCACGTTATGAGCTTTAGAAGGTCACTGCTCAACAACTGTCCATCAAATTCGTGTATCAGTTCTAGCCATGGATTAAAATTCTCCCTTTTAAATCCCACATGAATTGTGGTGACGAGGAGTTTAATGCTTATAATGATAATGTTTCCATTTCATTCATGTAAAACAAAAGGAGATTATGGAGGTTGAGCCTTAGATAAATTCATGACTTAGTAAAAACTTTGATGACCCACTTGCCTAGTCATCATCGATGTCATTTCCCAGTCATCGTCAAGTCAACGGAAAGTAAGCACCCAATAATATCCCATATGTCATGATGTGATTAGTCTCCATATGTCATAATATCATTGGTTTCCACGTGTCTCAATTGGATAGGGTGGATAGGGTTCCATGTGTTTTGACATGATGGGAGGAATAAAACTCAGGGAAAAGTTAAGTTTATGGATATGGATGAGAGGTGAGGGGAGGTATGGCAGGTCAGGAGTGAAAGGGATGTGGGGGTAAGGGGGATTCTAGGGTGGATAGGGTTCCATGTGTTTTGACATGATGGGAGGAATACAAATTAGGAAAAATTTAAGTTTAGGGAGATGGACGAGAGGAGAGGGGAGGTATGGTGGGTTGGGAGTGAGAGAGATGCAAGGGTGAGAGAATGTGGGGGTAAATGGAATGCATGAGTAATAAAATGCATGTGTGAGGGGGAAGTGAGAGTGAGGGAATTCGAGAGTAAGAGAATGCGAGTGTGAGTGGGATGTGGGAGTGAGAGGGGGTAAAAGGGTGTGTGATCCTACAAGAGGAAATAAAACTAAGGGAAGTGGGAGAGGGAGTAAGGGGAATGTTTCAGGGGTATAAGGAGTATGATGTGGAGTTCGAATAATATAATCTTGGTCCCAAGAAAATAAGCATGGTCTCAAGAAAATAAGTGTGGTTCCAGGAATATAAGTGTGGTTCTAAGAGAAAAATTGGTTGTGTTGCACTTGGAAAAAGGTGCTCCTTGGGAGGTTGGAAAAAAACGCGGATACATTGAGAATATAGACTCGAATTTTTAATCCGTAAAATGTGTGATAAAGCTGAGACTAAGGGATACTCCATAGGATTATGATCGTTCAAAATTTTCTTCTTCTGATATCAATTTTTTTATTATTCCAAGAGCGAGAAGTCTAGGTGATCAATTTTTTTTTATCAACAAGTACTCAATTGGCTCACAACACATATTTCCACCCTCAATCTGATGGGGAAACTAAGATTGTTAATAAATGTCTAGAAGGATATATATGTTTATTTTCATTTGATAAAAGAACACAGCAGGTCAAGTGGTTTCCCTTGGCGGAATGGTGGTACAACACATCCTTCCATCATAAAAAATGTCCCCATTTCTGGAAATTTTTGGAGATCATCCTCCATTCGTTACATCACCTTTGAAAGGGAACACAAAGGTTCAAGTAGTGGAGGAACAAATAGGGAACCAACAAGAGGTTCTCAAACTATTGAAGGACAACTTGGTTATGGAACAAAATAGGATGAAGCAAGAATCATATCAACATCACAGTGAAGGGGAATTTGAAGTGGGGGATTGGTTATTTGTGAGGCTACAACCATATAAACATATGTCTCTCAATAAACAAAAAGGAGAAAAATAAATTAGCACCAAAACATTATGGACAATATAAGGATTTTCAAAGGATTGTAAGTATGACTTACAAATTATAATTTCCTCCATCTTCACATGTACATCTAGTCTTCCATGTTTCTTTCTTAAAGAAAGTAATCGAAAATAAGATCCCAGTCCAAACCATTTTACCAGAGATTAATGAAGAAGAGAAACTCATACTAGAACCAAAAAAAAACCTTGAAACAAGGATTAGGCAGATGATAAATCGAGTAATTACGGAGTACCTCATCAAATGGAAGAACCTACCAGTGGAAGAGGCAACACAGGAAGATGGATTCTTCATGCAAAAACACCTACGATTAGTCGAGTGTTGAGGACAACACTTGTTTTAAGGGGAGGGGCATGTTAAGACTTAGATAAATCCCCATATTATGTGTAAAACCCATTATTAGTCCCTAGATATTTAATTATCACATTTATAGTGTTATAATTTTATTTCAGCTAGAACCCTTCATTATAATTGTACCCTTTTTCTCCTATATATATGCCAAGGATACCTAGTCTTAGGATCATATTATCTCATATCATATTGTATTCTGAATTGGATATATTGTAAAAGGAGTTTAACCCCTCGAAGTGGATTGTATTCATTGATTTTTTATCATTTTTTAAGGCATTGGATCATAACACATGAATTCTCTCTTATACCCTTTCAACGTATATGAAAAGTGGGATATTTCTAGGGTAGGTGTTGTAGATTTTAACCTTGTACAATTGTTTATTGCAAACAGATTTTCAGTAAAAGAACAAAAAATATACAATGGAAAATACACACATTACACGTGTTAGCACCTAAACATGTAGGGGGGTATTTTTCCTAATAGGCGACCCCCTTTGGCGAAAGATGGCAAGAAGTGGAGTAAAACACCACTTACCCTAAGTTCAAGGCACAATGCACGTTTCGTTAAGCAACGGAAAAAACTAGGTGGCCAGGATCTGCACGCCCAGATCTACAGACAAGGTTGGATTCCGGAGCCCCCTCGCTTTTCTACCTTTAAGGCGGAGGGGGGGGGGGGTCCGGAATTGAGCGCGCAATTTTGAGTGGCTAGGATTAAGGTGCCTAAATCTGTGGCTGAGGATGGATTTTGGACCCCCCCTGCTTTTCTGCCTTTAATTGGGGGGGGTCCAGAATTGGTGGCTTAAAGAGGGTCCCCCTATCATCCCCTCATGATTTCCTCCATCTTTCATCTTCCGCCACCTGTCTTCCACTCCATATATCACCTCCACTTAGCACCATCCTGGCCCACCTTATTCTTGTTTCAACATATTGCCTTCTGACACCTATCCCTCTCCTTTCCGCATCTCTCTGTCATAAACAACGGATCCTCCCTCGACCAATCATGTCCTGTCACCTCCTCATTCGTTGTTTCCCCTCATCCCTGCTTGGTCACCGCTCATCCACCACTTCCAATCATGTGCCCCAGTCTTCGCACCAGCTTCCATGCCTTATCCATTAGGCCGTTCAGCCGATCCAGGTGGCAGTGCGAGAGGGCCTCCACGTCTCAAGAGTGTAGAGTTGGCAAGGGAATTCTCAATCCCAAGGAAGCAGTTATTGAGGTGGTTGGTGGTGGTTAGACATCATCTCCACCATAAATGGAAAACCTAGAAAAGGAAATGAGATAGGTCAATTCTTTTGCAGGGTTTCCAGAAGCCTGGTTGCGTCTAACACAAGCATTCGACAGTCCAGAGACTGCAGGTGCAGTCTACTAGTAAACATGTAGACATAATGTTTTTAATGATAAATCTCATTTTTGCTGTTGTTATTGGCCTTGGGTATATGTAGACAATTTGGCCATTTTTGTAATCTATCGATGGTAGAGATAAGCTCCCGACTGTAAAGCTTTAACAAAGCCTCTGGTTCTCTGGTTATAGAATGAAATTTTGAGATTTCTTGTTTAATGGTGGCCAACCTTCTCTTTTCCTCATTCCTCTGAATCTGAAGCCTGGGTATGGATGATCCAGTCGGGTGTTGTTGTAAATATATAATATATGTTTGATTGTATTAGTTCTGCAATGTTTCAGGTTCACTTTGAAGTTTCTCTGATCTAAGAGGATCTCATATATGAGACTTTTCCCCTTTCTCTTCTTTCACTTACTCACCACTATGCAATTTACTGGCTTAAGTTGGATCAAGACCTCGCATGTCTTTGCTGTTCCGACCCAGTTTACAGTTTTCTGAGTGAGTGATATTGTCTGAGTTTACTTCCATTCGATCACCCCCTTTTAACAAATCGTGACATAAACTAATGGGCATCAGGCTCTGCTTCTGCTGCAATCCAGGAGTGACTTCTGACGCCAACATTTGTGGCGCCGTTGTCGGGGACGAAGTTGAAAATTTTCCTTGGGATTGAACGACATTGAGCCTCTGTTTCTGAAGGTGCATCAGGTATTAGAGCCCTTGAATATTGCTACTGTGCACCTGGCGACTCCATTGTGATGACTCCACTGGGGTGAACCTGTTGTGTTAATTGTGGCTTCCAGAGGTAGACACACATGGTCCCATCCACAACTTCCTGTAGCTACATCTAAAGCTAATCCCGAGGTGATTATCAGAAAAGGGAAGGCCTCTCAAGGAGAAACTTCCACCGCTGAATCAGGTAATTTTCCATCTCCTTCTATAGAAACTCCATTTTATTCTTCTCAACTTCCTAGCAGACCCGTTTCTAAAGTTTCCCATTTCCTGAATTTTGGGAGTGTTCCTGCTGAGTTTTCCCCTCCTGGTCTGAGATTGGAGGGAGAAATCCTTGTCACTCCCCTCTCCCCTGAAGATGTACCTCAGCGTATACCCTGGACCATAGAATATTTCCCCACTCCCAGCTTTACCGCTCCTCCTCTTGTTACTATTCTTTCTACTACACAGAGAGAAGCGTCTACTAACTCAAGCCTTTTAGCCTTCTCTCTGAATCCCCCATTGTTTCCCCTTCCACTTGGTAGCACATTCCCATTATTCTCGGTTCGAGTTCCTTCTCCTCTGAGTTCTCCTCCACCTAATATCCCTATGGCAGGACAAAATCCCCCCATGACCAGAATTGAGGCTATAATAGCTGCTAGGTATTCTCCCCTTGTGTTACCTCAACATCTCAATGCCCTTCTAGTAGATGGATACCTTAAGCAGCTACCCAAGTTTACAGGCGAGGGGGACATGGCTGCAGAAGAACACCTTGAAGCCTTTTCCAATTTTACAGATGATCATGTTATCATGCATGCAGACGTATGGATGAGGATTTTTGTCCATAGCCTTGAAGGCGAGGCTAGAAAGTGGTTTAGGGCCCTGCCTCCTGGATCTATTGATGGGATTGAGGCTTTGGATAATGCCTTTTTGAGACAATGGGGAGACAAAAAAGACTTCATGTATTACATGACAGAGTTTGGGTCATTGAAGAGAAAGGAAGGAGAGTCAGTCTCTGACTTCTCCAAGAGATTCAATAAAATGTATAATAAAATCCCCATTGAGATAAAGCCCACAAAAGCCTCTGCTAAGATCACTTATTCTAGCACTTTTGATCCTGATTTCTGCCTTCTATTGAGGGAAAGGAGAGCCACTACTCTGACTCACATGCAAGATGAAGCCGTGGAAGTAGAATCTAACGTATTGGCTATTGACCGACTCAGGAATAAGGCTGACAGAGACATATCCAGGAAAAGACCTGAAGCCTCCCCATCCTATTCCTCTCCCCTTCCCCTTCAGATGGATGAGGTAACTAGAATGCTAAAGTCGCTTTTGGCTAGAATGGAAAGGTGGGAGTTAGAAGGGAAGCCCACATACAAAAATACCCAGAATACTGATAACAGAGGCTTCAGGAGGCCTGGTAACAATGTGCCATAGGATTTGCCAAGGGAATAAAGGGGCAAAGACAGAGAAGATCAAAGGATTCAAACTCCTCTCCAAAATAACCCAGTTTCTCATGAGGAAGGAGAGGAGATAGATGAGCTCGACCCTGAAATTCACTGTATAGAAGACACTTTCCCTTTTCCCCATTTGACTCAATTTATATATGAAGAATCCCTTATGAAAAGTCAAGTCAATGAGTTGGGTAAAGGGGAAAAAGCCAGCACCACTCCTAACATATATCATCTCAGGTCAAAGAAGAAAAAAGGAAATTTTGATAGCCAGGGTTAGCCCCTCATAGCAGAAAGGTCTGCTAAACCTGCGTCAATCACTACTAAAGAAAAGAAAGCTCAGAATGCTTCGCCAACATCCAAGGAACCTGTCTTTGAGGTAAGGGAATCTCCTAAGCCTATTTCCTCCAGTTTTGAGCACAAAATTCAAAATATTAGAATTCCTATACCCCTCTCAGAGCTAGTTAAAAATGAAGATTAGAAAAGATCCCTCTCCAAACTGCTACAATATGAGTCCCCCTAGCCTTCCTCAGACTCAGTAAATCTTCAAGATGAAAATCCAGCATTCATCGTAGGCCCCATGGTAGAAGATAGAGATGATTCATCTCCTCCCTTTTACACATCCCTGAACATACACGATAAAGTACTACATATTTGCCTCATGGATTCAGGAGCTTCCCACAACCTTATGCCCAAAATAGTCATGGAGGAATTGGGACTGGAAGTGACAAAGGCTTATCACGATCTGTACTCCTTTGATTCAAGGAGGGTGCAATGTCTTGGAGTCATCAAAGAATTGGTGGTCTCTTTATTTCAACTGCCAATGAAGAGTGTGGTCATGGACATTGTGGTAGCTGATGTCCCCCCCAAGTTTGGCATGCTGTTGTCAAGGTATTGGATTAAAAGACTTGGGGGAACATTACAGATGGATCTCACATATTCCACCATTCTAGTCTTCGGAGGGGAACATAGGAGGTTTTATAGAGAATCTCAACTGGCCTACATTGTTAGTGATGAAGAAAACTCCACCAATCATCCCATCTTTGCACTTGACACTAATTTGGGGTCTAGTTTATTGCAGATCACTGAGACTCCTGAAGACCCTTTACAGATCAGAAAGTAGCCCCTTTTTAATCATGAGACACCTCCTCCAACCACCTATGTTTGGAAGATGTTCTTTGACAGAGCTTATTCTAGCATAGGTGCTGGCGCTGGAGTGGTTTTTGTGTCACCTTGTCAAGAAACCATATCCCTGTCATACAAGCTAGAATTTGAAACTACCAACAATGTGGCAGAATATGAAGCTCTGGTTCTAGGTTTAAGGGTTACAAAAGAAATGGGAATAGATGAGGTAGCAGTGTTCGGAGATGCGGAGTTGATAATCCAGCAAGTCAGTAATTCTTATCGGGCTAAGCATCCTCGGCTCAGGAGTTACATAAATGAGGTATGGGACCTGATTGATAATTTCTTTTCAGATTTCAACATTTCTTTTATTCCAAGAGAGGAAAATACTTTGGCCGATTCCTTAGCTGTCTCATCTAGTCTGTTTAGGATCCCTCTGCCACCTAAGATCAAATATGGGGATGAGATAAGATACAGACCATCCATCCTGAACAATGCCAAGCATTGGAAGGTATTCGAAGATGATCTTGAAATTGAAAAATTTCTTCAGTCCGTCAATGAATTTTCTGCATTGCACATTGATCAGGACCCTTATCTCGAAGGCGACCCTCACCTTGAGGTATTTTTAAATAAAATTGTTAATCACCATATTGTTCAGTTGCCCAAAAATCACATTCCGAAGGGACTAGTCCCTTTAGAAAGGCTGTTTGATGGGAATGATGTGGTAGTGAAGGGTAGGATTTCAAGAGGAGATGCTGATACAACTGAGTGCAACATTGGCACACAGGAGGAGCCTAAGTTTGTCAAGCTGTCAAGCAGCCTGACCCAAGAATAGAGGGCCGTATATACTGAGTTATTAAAAGAATTCACTGATGTGTTTGCATGGACATATGAAGACCTTAAGACATATGACACATCTGTCATCGAACACAAGATCCCACTGAAGGAAGAATCTAAGCCATTTAGGCATAAGCTAAGACAGATAAATCCCATGTTGTTGCCTATCATGGAGAGAGAAGTGAAGAAGTTGTTAGATGCCCAAATCATTGTCCCCTTGAGATATTATGAATGGGTGACCAATTTGGTCCCAGTAAGGAAGAAAAGTGGAGAAATCAGGCTCTGTGTTGATTTCAGAAGCCTGAACAGGTGCTCAAAGAAGGACAACTATCCCTTGCCCAACATGGAACACATATTGCAGAGGGTAACTAGTGCATCTAGGATATCCATGATTGATGGTTTTTCTGGCTATAATCAGATATTAGTCATGCCTGAGGATAGAGAAAAGATAACCTTCACCACTCCGTGGGGCACATTCATGTATGTAGACAACATTTCAGTGAGCCATGGACATAGCCTTCATCAGGGAGAAAGATCAGTTTGTGGTGATCTATATGGATGACATCACAGTCTTCTCTAGGTCTAATAAAGAGCACTGCTGTCACTTGAGGAAAGTCTTCTTGAAATGCCGAAAGTTTGGCCTATCCTTAAATCCCAAGAAATATCTGTTTTCTATGAAGGAGGGGAAGCTGTTAGGCCATATAGTATCAGCAGAAGGAGTGAGAATTGATCCCACCAGGGTAGAGGCAATTCAGACCCTGTCACTTCCTAGGTCTAGAAAGGAAGTTCAGGATTTTTTAGGGAGGATTAACTTTCTGAGGTGGTTCATCTCAAATTTTGCTGAGGTGGTGAAACACATCACAACCATGCTCAGAAAGGGAAATAAAGTAAAATGGACTGCTGAACCCAGGAAATCTTTTGTCCAAATAAAGAAGGCATTGATTGAGGCACCTGTGTTGATCAATCCTGATTATTCCAAGGATTTCCTAATTTTTTCTTTTGCTTCTTTTGATATAGTGGCAGCGGTCTTATTGCAGAAAAATGAGGAAGAGAAAGAGCAACCTATTTCCTTCTTCAGTAAGGCATTGAGAGATGCAGAAATCAGGTACGAGATCATGGAGAAGCAGGCCTATTCCTTGGTGAAAGCTCTCTTATCTTTCAGAGTCTATGTCTTGCACTCAAGAGTGACTGCATACGTTCCTTCAGCCTCTGTGAAGGACATCCTTATACAAACTGACATAGATGGGAAAAGAGGTAAATGGATTGCCAAGATCCTGGAGTTTGACTTGGAGATAAAGCCCACCAAGTTGGTAAAAGGGCAGGGTTTAGCCAAGCTGCTGGATGAATCCAATTGTAAGGCCTTGGGGGTTAGTTTCATCAATGCTTGCTCAGAAAATCAGCAAGCTGAGTCACCCAACAAAATATTTCAGGGTGACTCATCACTAACATAATGCAATTGGTACAGAGACATTTTGTACTTTCTGCAAGAATTAAAGCCTCCTGATGCGATGGGAAAAAGCAAGGTAAGAGCTTTAAAGCTCAAGGCAGTTAGATATTTCCTTATTGACCATGTCTTGTACTGAAAAGACCCTCTAGGGGTGTTTCCGAGGTTTCTGAACCCACAGGAAGCCCATAAAGTTATGTTTGATTTCCATAGCAGCCTTTGTGGGGGGCATCATTTTTGGAATACCACAACCCACAAAATTCTTATAGCTGGGTACTACTAGCCCACCTTATTCGCTGATGTCTGCAGAGAAATCAGAGCTTGCATCAAATGCCAAAGGTTCTCAGAAAAGCAACAACTCAAATCTCTGCCACTAAAGTCTATAGTAGCTTCAACACCCTTTCAACAGTGGGGGTTGGACTTCAATGGAGAAATTCATCCTTCTTCAAGTGGCCAACATAGATGGATCCTGACCACAATAGACTACTTCACCAAGTGGATAAAGGATGTCCCCACCAAGAGCGCTTCACACAAGGTAATTATCAGCTTCTTGGAGGACATCATAGCTAGATTTGGCTGTCCCAGCAGAATTGTCATCGATAATGCTACTTCTTTCAAGTCTGAGCCTCTGGTTAAGTTCTATGAGCAGTTTGAGATTTCACTAATTCACTCCACTCCCTATTATCCTCAAGGAAATGGACTGGTAGAATCTTCTAGTAAAAGCCTAATCAAGCTCATTAAAAGATTATTGGAAGACAATAGGAGGGCCTGGGATTCAAAGCTCAAATTCGCTCTATGGGCCAATCGAGTGACAACGAAGAAGTCCTTGGGCACCTCACCTTTTCAACTTGTTTATGGGACGAAGGCTATTTTTCCTGCCCAGCTCGCTTTACCTATAGCGAAATTCTTTCAGGATCATGAAGGAGAGTTGGACCATATGGTCAAAAGGATTCATCAAATGGTGGAAGTGCAATAGATCAGGGAGTAGGTAATGGACAGAGCTTACAATAATCAACAGAGGATCAAGTAGGCCTTTGACATGAAGGTCAAGAAGAAGGAATTTGAGATGGGAGATTTGGTGCTTAAGTGCGATGCACCCAGGCAGGATAGGGGAAAACACAACAAGTTTGATGCCCTCTGGATTGGGCCCTTCAAAATATCTGAAGTATTCTCGAACAACACTTACAGGTTGCAGGATTTGGAGGGCGAAGAAGTTTTTAATGGCCCAGTAAATGGGCATTTCCTGAAGAAATGTTTTGTTTGAGCCTCAGACGGCTCTTCTGCATTTGTAAATATTATTTTTCTATTTATTTTCGGCTTAATAAATGACTCCATAGCCCAACAACAAGGCACAGAAACTGCAAATGAGTCCTTAGAGCATCACAGGGATGACTCTATCCCTCATGGAGCCTAATGTTAGCACCTAAACATGCAGGGGGGTATTTTTCCTAATAGGCGACCCCCTTTGGTGAAAGATGACAAGAAGTGGAGTAAAAATCCACTTACCCTAAGTTCAAGGCGCAATGCATGTTTCGTTAAGCAGCGGAAAAAACTGGGTGGCCAAGATCTGCGCGCCCAGATTGACGGACAAGGTTGGATTCCGGAGCCCCCTCTCTTTTCTACCTTTAAGGCGGAGGGGGGGGGTCCGGAATTGAGCGTGCAAGTTTGAGCGACTAGGATTAAGGCGCCTGAATCTGCGACTGAGGATGGATTTCAAACCCCCCCCGCTTTTCTGCCTTTAATGGGAGGGGGGGGGTCCGGAATTGGCGGCTTAAAGTAGGTCCCCCTATCATCCCCTCACGATTGCCTCCACCTTTCATCTTCTGCCACCTGTCTTCCACTCCATATCTCACCTCCACTCAGTTCCATCCTGGCCCACCTTATTCTCATTTCAACATCTTGCCTTCCGACACCTGTCCCTCTCCTTTCCGCATCACTCCGTCATAAAAAATGCATCCTCCCTCGACTAATCATGTCCCGTCACCTCCTCATTCACTGTTTCCCCTCATCCCTGCCTGGTCATCGCTCATCCACCAATTCCAATCATGTGCCAGAGTCTTCGCACCAGCTTCCACGCCTTATCCATTAGGTCGTTCAGCCGATTTAGGTGGCAGTGTGAGAGGGCCTCCACGTCCCAAGAGTGCAGAGTTGGCCGGGCCGTTCTCAATCCCAAGGAAGCAGTTATTGAGGTGGTTGGTGGTGGTTAGACATCGTCTCCACCATAAATGGAAAGCCCAGAAAAGGACCTGAGACAGGTTAATTATTTCACAGGGTTTCCAGGAGCCTGGTTGCGTCTGACACAAGCGCTCGACCATCCAGAGACTGCAGGTGTAGTATGCTAGTAAACATGCAGACATAATGTTTTTAATGATAAATCTCATTTTTTCTGCTGTTATTGGCCTTGGGTATATGTAGGCAATTTGTCCATTTTTGTAATCTATCGATGGTAGAGCTAAGCTCCCGACTGTAAAGCTTTAAAAAAGCCTCTAGTTCTCTGGTTATAGAATTCCATTTTGAGATTTCTTGTTTAATGGAGGCCAACCTTCTCTTTTCCTCGTTCCTCTGAATCTGAAGCCCGGGTATGGATGATCCAATCGGGTGTTGTTGTAACTATATAATGTATGTTTGATTGTATTAGTTCTACAACATTTTAGGTTCACTTTGAAGTTTCTCTGGTATGAGAGGATCTCATATCTGAGACTTTTCCCCTTTCTCTTCTTTCACTTACTCACCACTATGCAATTTACTGGCTTAAGTTGGATCAAGACCTCGCATGTCTTTGCTGTTCCAGCCCAGTTTTCTGAGTGAGAGATATTGTCTAAGTTTACTTCCATTCGATCACCCCCTTTTAACAAATCGTGACATAAACTGATGGGCATCAGGCTCTGCTTCTGCTACAATCCAGGAGTGACTTCTAACGCCAACAACACAAACATTTTTCCCTTGGAAACCCAAACCGGGAAAACCAACATATTCTATATTCATACATATCCTACATTACTTACAATACAATATACATAGAGGATCCCTAACCATAAATAGAAAACCATTGAAAAAAAACCATGGGCCGAACAACCGCCCAACAATGGACAAGGAAATCGAGGCGACACAAAAAATGACGCAAAAAAGGTGACACGTTTATCAAGGAATTTTTTTTTGTCTCAGGGGCGCTTCCCCCAAACCCCCACTTAGGGGAGCTATTTCCCCCTTGCAACCCCTGAAGGGGGGGCCTATCACCCCCCTCTCAAACTCCCATATGCACCCGATGCAACGTAGAAAACGCTAGAGCTAGTTGTGCAAATAATATAACACATACCCAACATGTGTGTTGTACACCATGAAATGCTATAGTGGTGTAGAGAATAAATGTAGTGCCGAGAAAAAAATAAATGTAGTGTTGTAGTGGAGTAAAAAATAAATTTGGTGTTGTAGTGGAGCAAAGAATAAATGGAAGGTTTTAGTTTCTTCCTCCTCTTCTAAAATATCCAAACCCTCCTCTTCATCA
>JASDQU010011960.1:176604-190400 GCA_032191745.1 Picea mariana
CCACTCCATATCTCACCTCCACTCAATGCCATCCTGGCCCACCTTATTCTTGTTTCAACATCTTGCCTTCCGACACCTATCCCTCTCCTTTCTGCATCGCTCTGTCATAAACAACGTGTCCTCCCTCGACCAATCATGTCCCGTCACCTCCTCATTCATTGTTTCCCCTCATCCCTACTTGGTCACCACTCATCCACCACTTCCAATCATGTTCCCCACTCTTCACACCAGCTTCCATGCCTTATCCATTAGGCCATTCAACCGATCCAGGTGGCAGTGCGAAAGGGCCTCCACGTCCCAAGAGTGCAGAGTTGGCCGGGCCGTTCTTAATCCCAAGGAAGCAGTTATTGAGGTGGTTGGTGGTGGTTAGACATCGTCTCCACCATAAATGGAAAGCCCAGAAAAGGACCTGAGACAGGTCAATTCTTTCGCAGGGTTTCCAGGAGCCTGGTTGCGTCTTACACAAGCGTTCGACAGTCCAGAGACTGCAGGTGCAATCTGCTAGTAAACATGTAGACGTAATGTTTTTAATGATAAATCTCATTTTTGCTGCTGTTATTGGCCTTGGGTATATGTAGACAATTTGGCCATTTTTGTAATATATCGATGGTAGAGCTAAGCTCCCGACTGTAAAGCTTTAACAAAGCCTCTGGTTCTCTGGTTATAGAATGACATTTTGAGATTTCTTGTTTAATGGCGGCCAACCTTCTCTTTTCCTCATTCCTCTGAATCTGAAGCCCGGGTATGGATGATTCAGTCAGGTGTTGTTGTAACTATATAATGTATGTTTGATTGTATTAGTTATGCAACGTTTCAGGTTCACTTTGAAGTTTCTCTGGTTTGAGAGGATCTCATATATGAGACTTTTCCCCTTTCTCTTCTTTCACTTACTCACCACTATGTAATTTACTGGCTTAAGTTGGATCAAGACCTCGCATGTCTTTGCTGTTTCAGCCCAGTTCTCTGAGTGAGTGATATTGTCTGAGTTTACTTCCATTCGATCACCCCCTTTTAACAAATCATGACATAAATTGATGGGCGTCAGGCTCTTCTTCTGCTGCAATCCAGGAGTGACTTCTAACGCCAACATTTTTGGCGCCGTTGTCGGGGGCGAAGTTGAAAATTTTCCCTAGGATTGAACGACATTGAGCCTCTGATTCTGAAGGCGCATCAGGCATCAGGAAGATTGCTACTGTGCACCTGGTGACTCCATTGGGGCAAAACTGTTGTGTTAATTGTGGCTTCCATAGGTAGACACACGCGGTCCCATCCACAACTGCCTCTAGCTACATCTAAAGCTGATCTCGAGGTGATTATCAGAAAAGGGAAGGCCTCTCAAGGATAAACTTCCACTGCTGAACCAGGTAATTCACCATCTCCTTCTATAGAAACTCCATTTTCTTCTTCTTAGCTTCCTAGCAGACTTGTTTTTGAAGTTTCCCATTTCCTGAATTTTGGGAGTGTTCCTGCTGAGTTTTCCCCTCCTGGTCTGAGATTGGAGGGAGAAATCCTTGTCACTCCCCTCTCCCCTGAAGCTGTACCTCAGCGTATACCCTGGACCATAGAATATTTCCCCACTCCCAACTTTACCGCTCCTCCTCTTGTTACTGTTCCTGCTACTACACAGAGAGAAAAATTTGCTAACTCAAGCCTTTTAGCCTTCTCTTTGAATCCCCCGTTGTTTCCCCTTCCACCTGGTAGCACATTCCCAGTATTCTCGGTTCGAGTTCCTTCTCCTCCGAGTTCTCCTCCACCTAATATCCCTATGGCAGGAGAAAATCCCCCCATGACCAGAATTGAGGCTATAATAGCTGCTAGGTATTCTCCCCTTGTGTTACCTCAGCATCTCAATGCCCTGCCAGCAGATGGCTACCTTAAGAAGCTGCCCAAGTTTACAGGCGAGGGGGACATGGCTGCATAAGAACACCTTGAAGCCTTTTACAATTTTACAGATGATCATGTTATCATGCATGCAGATGTATGGATGAGGATTTTCATCCATAGCCTTGAAGGCGAGGCTAGAAAGTGGTTTAGGGCCCTGCCTCTTGGATCTATCGATGGGATTGAGGCTTTGAATAATGCCTTTTTAAGACAATGGGGAGACAAAAAAGACTTCATGTATTACATGACAGAGTTTGGGTCTTTGAAGAGAAAGGAAGGAGAATCAGTCTCTGACTTCTCCAAGAGATTTAATAAAATGTAAAATAAAATCCCCGCTGAGATAAAGCCCGCAGAAGCCTCTGCTAAGATCACTTATGCTAGCACTTTTGATCCTGATTTCTGCCTTCTATTGAGGGAAAGGAGAGCCACTACTCTGGATCACATGCAAGATGCAGCCGTGGAAGTAGAATCTAACGTACTGGCTATTGACCAACTTAGGAATAAGGCTGACAGAGACATATCCAGGAAAAGACCTGAAGCCTCCCCATCCTATTCTTCTCCCCTTCCCCTTCAGACAGATGAGGTAACTAGAATACTAAAGTCGCTTTTGGCTAGAATGGAAAGGTGGGAGTTAGAAGGGAAGCCCGCGTACAAAAATCCCCAGAATACTGATAATAGAGGCTTCAGGAGGCCTGGTAATAGTGTGCCATAGGATTTGCCAAGGGAAAAAAGCGGCAAAGACAGAGAATATCAAATGATTTAAACTCCTCTCCAAAATAACTCAGTTGCTCATGAGGAAGGAGAGGAGATAGATGAGCTCGACCCTGAAATTCACTGTATAGAAGACACTTTCCCTTTTCCCCATTTGACTCAATCTATATATGAAGAATCCCTTATGAACAATCAAGTCAATGAGTTGGGTAAAGGGGAAAAAGCCAACACCACTGCTCACAGATATCATCTCAGGTCAAAGAAGAAAAAAGGAAATTTTGATAGCCAGGGTCAGCTCCTCATAGCAGAAAGGCCTGCTAAACCTGCATCAATCACTACTAAAGAAAAGAAAGCTCAGAATGCTTCGCCAATAGCCAAGGAACCTGTCTCTGAGGTAAGGGAATCTACTAAGCCTATTTCCTCCTTCAGTTTTGAGCAAAAAATTCAAAAGATTAGAATTCCTGTACCCCTCTCAGAGCTAGTTAAAAATGAAGATTTCAAAAGATCCCTCTCCAAACTGCTACAATCTGAGTCCCCCTAGCCTTCCTCAGACTCAGTAAATCTTCAAGATGAAAAGCCAACATTCGTCCTAGGCCCCATGGTAGAAGATAGAGATGATTCATCTCCTCCCTTTTACACATCCCTGAACATACATGATAAAGTACTGCATAATTGCCTCATGGATTCAGGAGCTTCCCACAACCTTATGCCCAAAATAGTCATGGAGGAATTGGGACTGGAAGTGAAAAAGGCTTATCATAATCTGTACTCCTTTGATTTAAGGAGGGTGTAATGTCTTGGAGTCATCAGAGAATTGGTGGTGTCTTTATTTCAACTGCCAATGAAGAGTGTGGTCATGGACATTGTGGTAGCTGATGTCCCCCCCAAGTTTGGCATGCTGTTGTCAAGGTCTTGGATTAAAAGACTTGGGGGAACATTACAGATGGATCTCACATATGCCACCATTCTAGTCTTCGGAGAGGAACATAGGAGGTTGTACAGAGAAGCTCAGCTGGCCTACATTGTTAGTGATGAAGAAAACCCCACCAATCATCCCATCTTTGCACTTAACATTGATTTGGGGTCTTGTTTATTGCAGATCACTGAGACTCTTGAAGCCCCTTTACAGATAAGAAAGAAACCCCTTTTTAATCATGAGACACCTCTTCCAACCACCTATGTTTGGAAGATGTTCTTCGACGGAGCTTCTTCTAGCATAGGCGCTGGTGCTGGATTGGTTTTTGTGTCACCTTGTTAGGAAACCATATCCCTGTCATACAAGCTGGAATTTGAAACTACCAACAATGTGGCAGAATATGAAGCTCTGGTTCTAGGTTTAAGGGTTGCAAAAGAAATGGGAATAGAGGAGGTAGCAGTGTTCGAAGATGCGGAGTTGATAATCCAGCAAGTCAGGAATGCTTATCGGGCTAAGCATCCTCGGCTCAGGAGTTACAAAAATGAGGTATGGGACCTGATTGATAATTTCTTCTCAGATTTCAACATTTCTTTTATTCCAAGAGAGGAAAATACTTTGGCCGATTACTTAGCTGTCTCATCCAGTTTGTTTAGGATCCCTCTACCACCTAAGATCAAATATGGGGATGAGATAAGATACAGGCCATCCATCCTGGACAATGCCAAGCATTGGAAGGTATTCGAAGATGATCTTGAAATTGAAAAATTTCTTCAGTTCGTCAATGAATTTTCTACATTGCACATTGATCAGGACCCTGATCTCGAAGGCGACCCTCACCCTGAGGTATTTTTAAATAAAATTGTTAATCACCATATTGTTCAGTTTCCCAACAATCACATTTCGAAGGGACTAGTCCCTTTAGAAAGTCTGTTCGATGGGAATGATGTGGTAGTGAAGGGTAGGATTTCAAGAGGAGATGCTGATACAACTGAGTGCAACATTGGCACACAGGAGGAGCCTAAGTTTGTCAAGCTGTCAAGCAGCCTGACCCAAGAATAGAGGGTCGTATATACTGAGTTATTAAAAGAATTCAATGATGTGTTTGCATGGACATATGAAGACCTTAAGACATATGACACATCTGTCATCGAACACAAGATCCCACTGAAGGAAGAAGCTAAGCCATTTAAGCAAAAGCTAAGACAGATAAATCCCATGTTGCTGCCTGCCATGGAGAGAGAAGTGAAGAAGTTGTTAGATGCCCAAATCATTGTCCCCTTGAGATATTATGAATGGGTGGCCAATTTGGTCCCAGTAAGGAAGAAAAGTGGAGAAATCAGGCTCTGTGTTGATTTCAGGAGCCTGAACAGGTGCTCAAATAAGGACAACTATCCCTTGCCCAACATGGAACACATATTGCAGAGAGTAACTAGTGCATCTAGGATATCCATGATTGATGGTTTTTCTGGCTATAATCAGATATCAGTCATGCCTGAGGACAGAGAAAAGACAAACTTCACCACTCCGCGGGGCACATTCATGTATGCCAAAATGCCTTTTGGACTAATGAATGCAGGGGCAACATTTCAGCGAGCCATGGACATAGCCTTCATCAGGGAGAAAGAATCAGTTTGTGGTGATATATATGGATGACATCATAATCTTCTCCAGGTTTGATAAAGAGCACTGTTGTCACTTGAGGAAAGTCTTCTTGAAATGATGGAAGTTTGGCCTATCCTTAAATCCCAAGAAATCTCTATTTTCTATGAAGGAGGGGAAGCTGTTAGGCCATATAGTATCAGTAGAAGGAGTGAGAATTGATCCCAGTAGGGTAGAGGAAATTCAAACCCTGTCACTTCCCAGGTCTAGAAAGGAAGTTCAATCTCTTTTAGGGAGGATTAAATTTCTGAGGTGGTTCGTCTCAAATTTTGCTGAGGTGGTGAAACACATCACAACCATGCTCAGAAAGGGAAATGAAGTAAAATGGACTGCTGAACCCAGGGAATATTTTTTCCAAATAAAGAAGGCATTGACTGAGGCACCTGTGCTGATCAGTCCTGATTATTCCAAGGATTTCCTAATTTTTTCTTTTGCTTCTTTTGATACAGTGGTAGCGGTCTTATTGCAGAAAAATGAGGAAGGGCAAGAGAAACCTATTTCCTTCTTTAGTAAGGCATCGAGAGATGAAAAAATCAGGCACGAGATCATGGAGAAGCAGGCCTATGACTTGGTGAAAGCTCTCAAATCTTTCATAGTTTATGTCTTGCACTCAAGAGTGACTGCATACGTTCCTTCAGCCTCTGCGAAGGACATCCTTATACAGCCTGACATAGATGGGAAAAGAGGTAAATGGATTGCCAAGATCCTAGAGTTTGACCTGGAGATAACTCCCACCAATTTGGTAAAAGGGCATGATTTAGCTAAGCTGCTGGCTGAATCCAATTGCAAGGCCTTGGGGGTTAGTTTCATCAACACTTGCTCAGGAAATCAGCAAGCTGAGTCACCCAACAAAAGCTTTCAGGGTGACTCATCACTAACAGAATGAAACTGGTACAGAGACATTTTATACTTTCTGCAAGAATTAAAGCCTCCTGATGCGATGGGAAAAAGCAAGGTAAGAGCTTTAAAGCTCAAGGTGGTTAGATATTGCCTTATTGACCATGTCTAAACCCACAGGAAGCCCAGAAAGTTATGTTTGATTTCCATAGCAGCCTTTGTGGGGGGCATCATTTCTGGAATACCACAGCCCACAAAATTCTCAGGGCTGGGTACTACTGGCCCACCTTATTCGCTGATGTCTATAGAGAAATCAGAGCTTGCATCAAATGCCAAAGGTTCTCAGGAAAGAAACAACTCAAATATCTACCACTAAAGCCTGTAGTAGCTTCAACAACCTTTCAACAGTGGGGGTTGGACTTCATTGGAGAAATTCATCCTCCTTCAAGTGGCCAACACAGATGGATCCTGACCGCAATAGACTACTTCACCAAGTGGATAGAGGCTATCCCCACCAAGAGCACTTCACACAAGGTAATTATCAACTTCCTGGAGGACATCATATCCAGATTTAGCTGTCCCAGCAGAATTGTCACCGATAATGCTACTTCTTTCAAGTCTGAGCCTCTGGTTAAGTTCTGTGAGCAGTTTGAGATTTCACTAATTCACTCCACTCCCTATTATCCTCAAGGAAATGGACTGGAAGAATCTTCTAATAAAAGCCTAATCAAGCTCATTAAAAGATTATTGGAAGACAATAAGAGGGCCTGGGATTCAAAGCTCAAATTCACTCTATGGGCTGATTGATGACAACGAAGAAGTCCCTGGGCACCTCACCTTTTCAACTTGTTTATGGGACGAAGGCTGTTTTTCCCACCCATCTCGCCTTACTTGTAGCGAAATTCTTTCAGGATCATGAAGGAGAGTCAGACCATATGGTCAAAAGGATTCATCAAATGGTGGAAGTGCAATAGATCAGGGAGCAGGTAATGGACAAAGCTTACAATCATCAACAGAGGATCAAGTAGGCTTTTGACAGGAAGGTCAAGAAGAAGGAATCTGAGCTGGGAGATTTGGTGCTTAAGTGCGATGCACCCAGGCAGGATAGGGGAAAACACAACAAGTTTGATGCCCTCTGGATTGGGCCCTTCAAAATATCTGAAGTATTCTCGAACAACACTTACAGGTTGCAGGATTTGGAGGGTGAAGAAGTTTTTAATGGCCCAGTAAATGGGCATTTCCTGAAGAAATGTTTTGTTTGAGCCTCAGATGACTCTTCTGCATTTGTAAATATTATTTTTCTGTTTATTTTCGGCTTAATAAATGAATCCATAGCCCAACAACAAGGCAATGAAACTGCAAATGAGTCCTTAGAACATCATAGGGATGACTCTATCCCCCATGGAGCCTAATGTTAGCACCTAAACATGTAGGGGGGTATTTTTTCTAATAGGTGACCCCCTTTGGCGAAAGATGGCAAGAAGTGGAGTAAAAATCCACTTACCCTAAGTTCGAGGCACAATGCACATTTCATTAAGCAGCAGAAAAAACTGGGCGGCCAAGATCTGTGCGCCCAGATCGATGGACAATGTTGGATTCCAGAGCCCCCTCGCTTTTCTACCTTTAAGGCAGAGGGGGGGGTCCGGAATTGAGCATGCAAGTTTGAGCGGCTAGGATTAAGGTGCCTGAATCTGCGACTCAGGATGGATTCCGAACCCCCCCTGCTTTTCTACCTTTAATGGGGGGGGGGTCTGGAATTGGTGGCTTAAAGCGGGTCCCCCTATCATCTCCTCACGATTGCCTCCACCTTTCATCTTATGCCACCTGTCTTCCACTCCATATCTCACATCCACTCAGCGCCATCCTGGCCCACCTTATTCTCGTTTCAACATCTTGCCTTCTGACACCTGTCCCTCTCCTTTCAGCATCGCTCCATCATAAACAACACATCCTCCCTCGACCAATCATGTCCCATCATCTCCTCATTCACTGTTTCCCCTCATCCCTGCTTGGTCACTACTCATCCACCACTTCCAATCATGTGCCACAATCTTCGCACCAACTTCCACGCCTTATCCATTAGGCCATTCAGCCGATCCATGTGGCAGCATGAGAGGGCCTCCACGTCCCAAGAGTGCAGAGTTCGCCGAGCCGTTCTCAATCCCAAGGAAGTAGTTATTGAGGTGGTTGGTGGTGGTTAGACATCATCTCCACCATAAATGGAAAGCCCAGAAAAGGACCTGAGACAGGTTAATTATTTCACAGGGTTGCCAGGAGCTTGGTTGTGTCTGACACAAGCGCTCGACCATCCAGAGACTGCAGGTGCAGTCTGCTAGTAAACATGCAGACGTAATGTTTTTAATGATAAATCTCGTTTTTGCTGCTGTTATTGGCCTTGGGTATATGTAGGCAATTTGGCCATTTTTGTAATCTATCAATGGTAGAGCTAAGCTCCTGACTGTAAAGATTTAACAAAGCCTCTGGTTCTTTGTTTATAGAATGCCATTTTGAGATTTCTTGTTTAATGGCGGCCAACCTTCTCTTTTCCTCGTTCCTTTGAATCTGAAGTCTGGGTATGGATGATCCAGTCGGGTGTTGTTGTAACTATATAATGTATATTTGATTGTATTAGTTCTGCAATGTTTCAGGTTCACTTTGAAGTTTCTCTGGTCTGAGAGGATCTCATATCTGAGACTTTTCCCCTTTCTCTTCTTTCACTTACTCACCACTATGCAATTTACTGGCTTAAGTTGGATCAAGACCTTGCATGTCTTTGCTGTTCCGGCCCATTTTTATGAGTGAGCGATATTGTCTGAGTTTACTTCCATTCGATCACCCCCTTTTAAAAAATCGTGACATAAACTGATGGGCATCAGGATCTGCTTCTGCTGCAATCTAGGAGTGACTTCTGATGGCAACAACATAGACATTTTCCCCCTGGAAACCCAAACCAGGAAAAACAACATATTCTATATTCATACATATCCTACATTACTTACAATACAATATACATAGAGGATCCAACGACATCGAAAACCCTAACTCAATGACATGGATTAGTCAACAACCCTAAATCCTTAACCATAAATAGAAAACCATCGAAAAAAAACCATGGGCTGAACAACCGCCCAACAATGGACAAGGAAATCGAGGCGACACAAAAAATGACGCAAACAAGGTGACATGTTTATCGAGGAATTTGTTTTTGTTTCAGGGGCACTTCCCTCGAACCCCCACTTAAGGGAGCTGTTTCCCCCTTGCAACCCCTGAAGGGGGGGCCTAGCACCCCCCTCTCAAACTCCCATATGCACCCGATGCAACGTAGAAAATGCTAGAGCTAGTTGTGCAAATAATATAACACATACCCAACATGTGTGTCGTACACCATGAAATGCTATAGTGGTGTAGAGAATAAATGTAGTGCCGAGAAAAAAATAAATGTAGTGTTGTAGTGGAGTAAAAAATAAATTTGGTGTTGTAGTGGAGCAAAGAATAAATGGAAGGTTTTAGTTTCTTCCTCCTCTTCTAAAATATCCAAACCCTCCTCTTCATCAGGTCCTTCATGAACTTCTTGTTCACTTTCTAGTTCAACTTTCTCAACCTTGGGTGGTAGCTAAACCAATGACTCTTTCTCATCCTCTTCTTGATGAACTACTATGGGAGAATGCTTGAATTCTCTAAAAATAACATTCCTACTATACCAAAAGTTTTTAGGCACAAGATCCAAAGATTGTACCCTTTCACACCAACACCATAGCCGATGGAGATACATTTCACTACCTTGTTATCCAACTTCGACCATTTCACCTTAGGCACATTAGCATATGCATGACAACCAAAAACACAAATATTGTGAAGTGAGGGATTCTTTCCTATCCACCTCCATAGAGGTATTATCCACAAGAGCTAATGTGGGAGACCTGTTAATCAAGTAACATGTAGTAGAAATTGCTTCTACCCATAACTTCTTTTCTAAGTTGACTCCACTAAGCACACTCCTAGCTCTTTCCATCAATTCTCTATTCATTTGTTTTGCAACTCCATTCTAATAAGGGGTATATTGAGTCATGTTATGTATTTCAATGATATTCTCCTTACAAAACTTATAAAATCTACAGAACAAAACTCATAGCCATTATCAATCCTCAATACCATAATCTTCCTACTAGTCTATTTTTCCAATAGAGCTTTAAGCTCCTTAAACTAACATAATTGTCAATGAATGACACATAATAAAAATCTTTAGAAATTAAAAGAACTTTAAATGGAACAAATACATCATAATGAATTAAGCCCAACAACCCAAAATATTTGTGAGAACTAGAATAAAATTGAACATGGTTTTGTTTTCCATATATGCATTGTTTGCAAAAATCAAATTCAAGAGAAAAATCATTCAATCCATCAAAAGATTTTTGTTTTTCAAGGCTGGTAGGCCCTTCTCACCTATGTGGCCCAATATTTAGTGCATAACATTGTCTTCTTTACTGGTAACTTTCTTTCTGAATCAAGAGCTTGTTTAGGAGGTTTTGATTGTGAAGGTGTAGATCTTATAGATCTCTCTACTATAGAAATTGAAGAAATATTAAAATCAACAATGGACACATCAAGCCTGGAAATAAAGTGCCCACTTGAACACCCTTAGTGAGTACCATATCTCCTAGGACCATATTACACCATTTTTCAGAGAAAAAAACCTACACAACTGCATAATTAAGTGTGCTTACTGATAATAGGTTTCATTCTTGACCCAGAATGTGAAAAACTCCACTGATATGCTTTACTCTACAATCAAGGAATTTGATTAATACTTTATTGCAACCAACTATGTTGAGAGGATAGTCATCACTAAGGTATACAATCCCACTATCATATTTCTCATACACTAAAAACCAGTACCGATGGGAATTGATATGGAAGGAAGCTCTAGAGTCTATTAGCCATGCACTTTGGCCTGCACATGTTGTGAAAGATGCAACAAAGGAATCTCCACCATCCTCTTGAGACAATTTTTTAGACTCATCATCAGAATCATTCTTTTCCTTCTTATTCTTATTCTTCTCTTCATTTCAGTCCCTTCTGAAATGCTCGACCTTTCCACAATTCTAACATTTTTCCTTGGATTTTCTTAGAGACTTATGTCTCCGATGGGATTTGAATTTTCCCTTTTATTTCTTTTTGATTCTGTCCTTTGATCTTCCATGAAAAAACAAGGCCTGATTGGCAGATTCAAAATATTTCCACCACACCTCCTCCGAGAGTAAAGAATCCATGACCTCATCAAGCACCAATGTCCTTATGATGCTTCCAATTGCCATTACTAGGTTGTCCTATGAATCTAGAAAATAACACACAAGAGTCATACAATGATCCTCCTTATCCATCTTCACTTCAACTAATATTGACTATGTCACAGTAGTATTAAATGTATTCAAGTGCTTGAATATAGAATCACCATCACCCATTCTCAAGGAAAACAACATTTTCCACAAAAAAAGTTTATTAACCAAGGATTAACTTTATACAAATCCTCCAACTTCTTCTAGAGAGCTACTGCGGTTTTTTCTTCAAAAACATTCAATAACACTGATTTTTTCATATAGATCCTAATAAGGCTTCTCACATTTCTCTCCAAAACCACCCACTCTTCATATATGATACTTGTGAGTTTGGTTCCAGATACTACAACCCATAGATATCAATCTACAATAAGATAATCCATATTTATCTTCCACAACTCAAAGTTAGTTCATTAAACTTCTCCATTTATAATCTAGACGTTCTCACCATTGTTGAAAGATTAATTATTGAAAGATTAATTGTTGAAAGATTAGTTGTCACTGAATTGTTGAAAGTGTTGATACCGAGAGGGGGGTGAATCAATATCAAGTACATTTTTTTTTTAAACTTATACTTAAACCATTCAATTATATCCAATGAGCAATGAACAATAGTATAAGAGTTACAACCATACACCATAATACACCATGCATAATATATGAGAAATAATCAATAGTTATTGTTCAAGGGAAGTAATGACTTCGAAAGGTAGCTACATCTTCCAAATATAAAGGGAGGGATAAACCTACAAGAGAAATATATAATCCTCCAATATCAATAGAGGGTTGACCTCTCCATTCTTTCCCCTTCCTTCCACCCAAGAATATATGAGAGATAATAAAACTTTACATTAAATCATCACCATCAACCAACCATCACATAGAACCTGATAATGCTTCTTGAGAATTTTTCAACTTATGCAATTCTTCAATTCTTGGAATACTCTGATACTGTATATAATATTACTCAATGTATTCTTTGAAACTCCTCCAAGTTTCACTCCTTGAATCCTCCCCAAAAAGAAGTTATAGAGAGAATGGTAGACCTTATTCAATTTTGGTTTATTTAGGAGAGACAACTTGTACATAATGCTCCATGCTCAATATTTAACATCAGATTCTGAAACTGGCAAACAAGAAACTACAACCCGTAATATTTCCAAATAAATTGGTCTCACTTCATTTGGATTCTCTATGAAGAAGTTATGACTGTTTTACCCTGAACACCTGTTTATGAATAGCTTCAGGACTAGTAAAAAACCCTATCTTTCATAGAGTGTATCTCTAAAATTATAGCGAATAAAGAGATGAAATTTTTACCATAGGTACCTTAGAACACATCACCAAAAGACTTCATCCTCCCTTGAAATCCAACCTTCTTTACTTTAGATTTCCTCTAAAATTCGACTTGTGTTTGTAAAATGAATGTATCTGCGATCTCATGCTTTGCGACCAAGATAATTACATTTGTAGCATACAATATTTTTGTCCATCAATGGGGAAAATGAATTATAACTTCTGTTGACAAATCCACGATTATTTCCATATCTTCTATTTACACCATTAGTGTTTCTTTCATAGTTGTTCTTTTCATTGATTCTGCAATTAATTTTCTTATGTCCACATTTTTTGCAAGTATAACAATGACCAAAAAATAAATTTTGATACCTAGGAGCAAGTGACCTTCTTTGTGATGTAGTCCATCTAGGTTCATGATATAATCTTCTGTAGTTTCCTTCATACTGATTGAAGCTTCTTTGATTCCTAAAGGTAGGAGGTCTTCTTGGATATTCATCTCTTTTGTAATCATTCCTTCTTTCTGGTATCCTGGTCCACTTCTCATCAACTGTATGTGTAGATCTTTCTTCAACCTTCTTGCTGGTATTTGCATCTTCTTTGTATGAAGTTTCACCCATGCATCCAACATGTGTTAAGTATTTTGACACTTAAGAGTTTCTTAAGCTCTTCCTCAATGAGACAACTTATTGTTCAAGTTTCTCACAATCTTCTTCTTTCTTCATCATTTGGACATTCCTTACTTCTCCTATTCTTTTTTCTTATTCGAGTAGAGTTTTCAAGGAACTGGTTTCTTCTCTTAGTTTCTCAAAGTCTTCTAATTGTTTCTTCAAGCTTACAACTATCTTTTCACAACTACCTATTGGGGCTCAGAAATGTCCTATTCTCATCCACCTTTCCCTTCATTATTCTTCACATTTCATCGCCCCATTAACCTTTTACGATATCATTTCCATAAATATACTTGGGTTTCACCTTATTGTTCTCCACTTTATTCATTTTAGTATTTAAAAGGAATTTGTGATTAAATGTTAGAAAATCAACATATATATCTCAAATATGTGTGAGCTTTGTAATGTGTAGGAATATGTGAAGGATTAATTCAAAAGGACTTCTCGAATACTTCCTCCACCATTTCAAGATTTGAGGAGATAATG
>JASDQU010011960.1:217841-232549 GCA_032191745.1 Picea mariana
TTATTCTCTGAAACTCCTCCAATTTTCACTCCTTGAATCCTCCCCAAAAAGAAGTTATAGAGAGAATGGTAGACCTTATTCAATTCTGGTTTATTCAAGAGAGCGAACTTGTACAGAATGCCCTGCGCTCAATATTTAACATCATATTCTGAAACTTGTACAAAAGAAAATACAACCCGTACTCTTTCCAATGAAATTGGTCTCACTTCATTTGGATTCTATATGAAGAAGTTATGATTGTTTTACCCGGAACACCTGTTTATGACTAGCTTCAGGACTAGTCAAAAACCCTATCTTCCATAGAGTTTATCTCCAAAATTATAGCGAATAAAGAGATGAAATTTTTACCATAGGTACCTTAGAACACATCACCAAAATAATTCATCCTCCCTTGAAATCTAGCCTTCTTTACTTCAGATTTCCTCTGAAATTCGACTTGTGTTTGTAAAATGAATGTATAATGATATGTATTTATACCCCTTATGTCACTTCCTTTTAACATTAGGGTCGACCTGACACTTTCTTATTTTGTAATTCTTTTCTTTAATTATCTTCAGGGCCGTCCTAGACTTCCTTCGTCAATTCACTTTGTCATCTTCAAAAATTCATTTCTCCTTAACCATGAGGATACACGTGATGTGCCACCTACCATCGAAAACAACATGATGCATACTATCCATCCATGGGTGTTGTGTTTGCATGTGCACTGTCCTTCATGTCTAAATACCTTCATCAATATTGCAGTCCAAAACCAATGACTATGGTTGACATCAATGAAAACAACCAATATTCCAACAGAAAGATTGGATGTCATTGATGTCAACCCTTGAACAAGAAGTTAACAAGTTGCATGTCAAGGTAACGGAGCTGTAAATATAATTTAACAAGCTGCATGTCAGTTGCATGTCAACTTGTGTATTATTTCATGTTCTTGTCTATTGTTCCTTCAATCTTCATAGATGAGTTTTTTTTCCTAATCAACTAGAGTAAAAGGTAGTCATTTTTCTTTGCTACCCATTGCAGGTATCAAGTTGTGCCAGAGATTTTGAATATCAAGCTGATGGATTGGAAGCAGCTTGGACAAACTTCGTAAATAGGTACATCGTGCCCTTTATCCTTCTCTCTTTTTGAATGGTTAAAATGAGTTTAAAGGGATGCTATTGTCCATCTGTAGTATTTCTATCTTGGTATAGGGGTATGGTAATCCAAGGAAAGTTTCACATGTCCACAGGGGAAACATTCCGTAACAATTTCAACGTACAAATTATGGTGTATTGTGTTTATGTGATGTTTATGCATTCAATTATGGTGTTGATGATATATTGAATTCTCATGATATTTATTGGAGGTTTTATATTGTGATTAAAAATTACTAATTTTTCTCATACTGATTCACCCCCCCTCTCAGTATTCCAACAACCATTTCCCTGCAACAAGATTTCCTTCTACGCAAGCTCCCACTCAAACAAATATTAGATCAAAAATTCTTGTCCCTAACACCTTGGATTTGAGGTGGTTTGGATTTAATTCCAAATGAAAGGAAGTATAGGTGCAAAATATGCTTCATACACTAATCTATGAGAGAGGAATGTGTAGAAACTAAAAACAAAACAATTGTAAGAAATAAATAAACAACAAACCATAGACAACAAGATTTCTTGAGGAAAACCCTTCCGAGAGAAAAACCGCACACTCTAAGTCACACTCAATGATTACAATACATAGTCTCTGTGATATCAATAAGAGTGTTCAATAGTAGCATAATTTTGGAGAAATTTTGACAGCATACCAGGAATATAAAACTTACACTCCGTGATTTCCTCTATCCCTAACACTTAATAAATGTGCATAGTAAAACCATAAACCATTTGTTTTCCATTTCTACATACTAGAAACCACCACTAGGATATTCCCTGTCACTGATCTGCACTTATTCCTGCAACATCTCTGCATTTACTCTCTGCTACACTACAACAATGCATTTATTCTCTACTCTACTACAACACTGCATTTACTCTCTGCTACACTACAACAATGCATTTATTCTCTACTCTACTACAACACTGCGTTTACTCTCTGCTCAATAGTGTATTTATCCTCTGCTCCACTACACCATTGCATGGTCTATGACATGCCAACCCCAACATATGGATTGGGAAACAAATTAGACATACAAATCTATGTGGATCATGTTAAATTTATATGACCACATGATGGGTTTAGTAAACATTTATACAATTAATGATGCATAATAAAGGACACACATATAAGATAGATGATGAATTTTTGTAAGTCCATTGGATTTCTTGCAAAGATTTTAATACGATTGATGGTTAGGAAGACAAGAAAAGAAGGTTTTTCTATAAGAATTTGTTAAAAACAAAAACAATATTGCACATCTTTCCTCATATTTTATCTTCAATTAATTTATTTGAATTATTCGATTCTAATAAATTTTGAACTCATAAAACCCTATCGAAATAAACAACATTCATCACACAATAGATATTTGTTAAAGAAAAATATTAAATTTTAACTCAAGAATGAAATTACAATTATATACTTTTAGATACATATTTTTACGACTACACCATATACAATTTTCTCAAGGACCATGCCCACGACCTCATACTAATTTCAAAGAAATGAAAATATTATTGTCCATAAACATTAGAATGTGTACCTTTGCAACACTAATTGGGATACTTCTAAATAATTTTATAACACCCCTATTTCCCCTAGTCTGTAATTATAAGTGTTTTTAATAAAATAGAGAATGTCGAGTTATTGCTGAAGGGATGACCTTCATAGGTTATGATGTCATGAGAGGAGTGGGAGAGAGGGAGGCGATCACTGTTTTGAATGAATCTACCAAGCAATACCTTGTGTAATTAAAATGATAGGGATATGAACTATCCTCATCCCTAGAAACTGACTATCATTCAAGATAGTAGTTGGAATAGTTCTCGAAGGAGTTAAGAACGGATGGGAAAGTACATTCAGGAAGTTTCTGGCACAATCCACGACGTCCCGAGGGAAGAATATGAGAAGAAAAGGGGGAGGGCAAGGGAAAAAATACTCACCGAAGAAAAATATCATGACATTTCTCTCATGGCATCGTATCCTGGCTCGGGGGTGGCTAGTTGTAGTGGAGTTTAATGCAACCTTTCCTATAGTTGGGTGGAGAGAAGTTCTCCCTAAAAAAATACTCAACATATCTCAACTTTCTGTAGATAAGTGTCTTTTCCACCTCTGTGTATTGACATGATTATGCGTATGGTTAAATGAACAACATAATATTTAGATGTAGCCATTTTGTATGCAAATCAAATTAGGCATTTTGCAGACACCAAAAATTGCGCATAATGTTTAATTGCGTGAAGAGTTTTATATTATTGTTTGCAAATACTTCATGTCTTGCGAGAATTATTTATGAATGTATGCCTTTGAATAAATATGTGTGTCTGGTATATAGGAAAGGATACAAATATTTATTATTGTTATGCACGCGTATAATTCAAGGCCTTTGTACTAACCTAAGGGGAGAGACATCCCTACTCACTGTGTGTATCACTGTAATCCTATGGCATATGCATGTACTCACTCACTCACTCACACACACACACACACACACACACACACACACACACACACACACACACACACACACACACATCCTATACACCACGATGTTGGAATGCCCAACCCCAACCAATATTTCAAAGAATAGGGTATTGTGAAGAAGTCCAAAGGAAACCATGGAGTACCTTGGTCAAGCGTGAGTATCCTCGAGGCTCGTTATGACATGAGAAGGAATTGAAGAAAGGTATCCATGAAATGTCTAAGTCAATGCGTGGACTATTAAGTCAGTGTAGAAACTCTAATTCGTTAAAAAGAATTGTGGCCATGGATTTGACACGATGAATAAAATTGGGCCATTTATCGGGATGTGGTCGAGATGTGACCTCGGTCATTGATTGGGCTGAGGGGAAAGATCTTGACCCTTCATTGGTGTTGATCACAAATCCCTACTTTGAAATCAACAAGGGCCGTTGATCTGTTAGGGAGTGATCATGGAAAATATTGAACAGTTGGGTCCATGGAAAGTAACACGGTCAAAGCCTCTTGGTCATAATGCCTTGGAAGCCCGAGGGATGATCTAAACCGTCTATCTAGGTGAGGTTGAAATGAAAAATTTTCCATAGATCTTGGTGAAACTAGTTGGAATGGGACCAAGGGAAAAAGGTGATTTCATCACCACGTACCCTGTCGACTAGCATCGCCACATGTCCTAATGAAAGGAGGCCACATGTCACCCTAAAAAGGGGCCATGTGTCATGTAGTTTTGGTAGAATTAGACAAGGGCCTACAAGGAATATGGATGCCACTTGTCAAGTAGTACATATTCCATGTACCACCCCACGTGTCATGCCACGTGTTAGTAGAAGATGTAAAAATGACTAAGTGTGGAGACTTCTCAGACACATGGAAGTTAGGATAATAGAATCCCACCTCCATGAGTCTGCGAAGGGAAAAAAAACTAAGTGTTGAGACTTCACGGACTCATGAAAGATAGAGTCATAGAATATTACCTCCACGAGATCGCAAGTCCGCGAAGGGAAAAATGGCTAAGTGTTCAGACTTATCAGACTCATGAAAGTTAGGATCGTAGAATCCCACCTTCGCGAGTCCACAAAGGGAAAAACAACTAAGTGTGGAGACTTCAAGGACTCACGAAAGATAGAGTCATAGAATATTACCTCTGTGAGTCTGTGAAGAGGAAAAATGAATAATTATTGACACTCCACAGACTAATGAAAGTTAGGGTCGTAGAATTCTACCTCTGCGAGTTGGTGAGTTTGCGAGTCCATGAAGATGAAAAAATGGCTAAGTGTCGAGATTTTACGGGCGGACTTGTGAAAGGAAAACTACAAAGATATGTAGCTGAGAGTCCGCGAGTCCATGAACCTGTAAATAAAATGTACTATCATCGAAAATTCCTTGAATAAAAAAAGAACATTGGAGATGTGAATGGAATAAAGTAAGATAATTTAGATAAACCGAGAAAAATTGGACACTCCACCCCTTATAATTGTTAAGGGGTCGGCTATGTTACAAAGTAGTATCAGAGCATTTAACTACACTTGGCATGCTTGGGCTCATGAAGGAGTTGAATATGTTCTTTTATAAAATTATAAAGGGAAGGATATACTACCCTACCCTATTTAAAAGGACCTACCAATATCAGTTGGGTGACCAACTACTTAGGCCTTTGAGCACATTAATATTTGTTGAACAAAAGGTAATTTCTTCAATATATAGTAGGAGGCCGAGGGCGGTAATAACACCACCCATAAGAATTCAAGTATGGCATTAGTGACCACCTCATGTTCACCTTATTTAACTCACATGTGACTTATGTGGGTGCTTCTCATCAGAACGACCGACCCTTTAGCGAAATTCATGACCACTTTCATGTTGTATAACGACATGGACCATTGATTTGACCATAATCAACGATCACGATTTAAAAACTTACCCACCCATATTTTGACCATGAAAACCTTGAAAAATGATGGGTATTAACAAACCATCTAATCCTACGGTTCCTTAGTCCCCATTTTACCTAGCGTGTGGAAGACTAATGGAATTCATTATGCAACGATTAACCCCAGAATCTTGAGAATAATAACCCAACAAATAATTAATTGTGGGAATTTATCAAAAACCTTATTATGAGAGAGAGGAACATGATTATACGTTGTTTTTGCACAGCTAAATAGGGGCTGTATACTATTGTAAAACACTAGATTTCTACAACATAATATCCATTTACAAATGTACCATGTTGTGTCTTTTTTTAAGATAATGGACAAGTCGACTAATAGAGAATTGTTGATTCTCAGCACTTAACCAGTCCGAGATTTTCTAGACAAGCTCTAAGAATAGTGATGGTGACCCACCATGAATGGGGGGAGAGTTCCCATAACAAAGAGGAAGAACCTAATGAAATAATAATGGTAGAAACCCCTCCAAACTTGGATAAGACCGTGAAAATTCTCAGGGCAGAGTTGAAAATTTTTAAGGCTGATAATGACCGGCTAATGAAGGAGCAGGAAAAATAGACCAATATAAATGTGGTCCTGCTGCAAAGTATGTCATAACTATAATGACAATTGCAACATGGGCCAGCCGCCAAAAACATGGGAAAACACCGGCCTGAGAAAACCCAGATTTTCCCTGAAAGAAACAATGTAAGAAGAAACCCTCTCAAGATGGCTCATCATGGAGACAAGACGCATACCAAAACCATAAATTCATCTGAGGATTTCTCTAACGAAGGAGTAGAAAGCTCCATAGAGCTGTCTAGTAGTAAGACCAGTTCCCATTCTTAGAAGAAGGGGAAGAAAAGGAGGTACTCCAAGGGAAGGGACCTTGAGAAATTTAAGAAAGACAAGCCACCTACTTTTGACGGGGAAATCAAAAAAGGGGAAGAGGCATAAGCTTGGATACTGGGCCTGAACAAGTATTTCAAAGTTCATAACTACTCAAATAACTTGAAATCCCGAATATTTATATTCAATTTGAATGGAAAGGCCTCTATCTGGTGGGAAGACCTTAGCAATGTAAAAGGAATCCAGGAAAATGGGTTGTCTTGGAATAAGTTTGAGAAAAACTTCAAGAAGAAGTACCTTTCTGAGTGGTACTATGATGAAAATATGAAGGAGTTCTATGAGCTCAAATTAGGATAGATCACTATAGATGAATACATCAACAAATTTCTAGAACTGATGAGGTATGTACCCTACATAAAGGATGAAAAGGTAAAGATGCAATTATTTCTTAGTGGGATGACTCAATCCTTCAAGAACAAGATTGAATTTGATGAACCTAAAACCCTGGAACAAAAGGTTAGATACTGTTATGAGAAACTCAACCATAAAGCATGCCCCCCAAGGAATCGAAGAATAAAAATAAAATAGGATTCAAGAAGATGGGAGTTAAACCTTCCAGGTTAAATAATTTTGGGAAGAATCTCAAGATGGGATTCCCTACCAAAAGTGTGAATCAACAAAACTTCCCATCTCAAGGTGGAGATAAGACTATTGGATCAACCCTGGGTAGGAATGAAAGAAAAAATAAGGAACCATTGAAATGTTGGGGTTGTGGAGAAGAACACATGCTAAGAGATTGTCCTCATAGGAAACCAAACAACAAGAGAGTTTACAACACCCAAGAGGCTACCACAGTCGATGATGTGGCTAGAAACATACCAAAAATCCATCCAGCTTTGGACAATACACAAGCATACCACCAAGCCTCCATGGTGTAAATGGAAGGTATGGTCATCAACCATATTATTTCTATTCTGATTGATCCTAGTTCTAATTTGAGTTATATTTCTCATCAAACTGTTGAGAAGTGTAAATTACAACAAGAAAAACACACTAAACCATGGCTGGTACAACTAGCCATGGGAACAAAATTAAGGGTAGAAAGGGTCATAACAACATGCCCAGTCATCGTGAATGGGTTTCCCACCCAAGCCACCTTAAACATCCTTCCTATAGGATCATATGACATGTTGATCGACATGGATTGGTTGGATTCCCATAAAGCTAAACTGGGTTGTTATAAGAAAACCTTAGAATGTGAAGATGCCAAAGGGGAGAGAATAAATTTAGAGGGAATTCAAAAACCTATCTCAGTAAGAAAGATATCATCCCTCCAAATGAAGAAGTATTGTAGGAATGGGTGCCCTTTGTATGCAATACATGTATTAGATTCCGTTAAGAACCAAAGACCAAGCCTAGAGGAGCACCCTATACTAAATTATTTTAGAGATGTGTTTCTAGAAGAGGTACCAAGGTTACCTCCCAAGAGAGATATCGATTTATCAATAGAGCTTGTAATTGGAGTAATGCCAATGTCTATAGCACCCTATAGGATGAGTACCCCAGAGTTAGTTGACCTCAAATTGAAACTAAAGGAAATTTTAGACAGGGGGTACATTCGACCTAGTGTGTCTCCTTGGAGAGCACCAACCTTATTTGTAAAGAAGAAGGATGGAACAATCAGGTTTTGCATAGACTATAGGAAACTCAATAAAATGACAATTAAGAATATATACCCCATGCCCAGTATTGATGACTTATTTGACCAATTAATAAGTGCCACCATATTTTCCAAGATTGATCTAAGATCCAGATATCATAAAGTTTGAATCAAGGATGAGGACATCTATAAATTAATAAAAGGTACATACACTATGAATTTTTGGTGGTGCCATTTGGTCTCACCAACGCACCGACCACTTTCATGTGTTTGATGAACAATGTATTCAACAAGTTCTTGGAAATATTTGTATTAGTTTTTATTGATGACATCCTAGTTTACTCAAGGAATAAGGAAGAGCATGAAGAACACCTAAAGTTATTACTCGAAGTACTAAGAGAGAACAAGATCTATGCCAAGCTTAGCAAGTGCGACTTCTTCCAAAGGCAAGTCCATTGTTTAGGCCATGCTATCTCTGAGAAAGGAGTAGCAGTTGACCTTGATAAGATCAAAGTCATTATAGATTGGCCCACATCCTGGGATTTCACTGACATTAGATCCTTCATGGGCTTAGCAGGATACTATAGGATATTCATAAAAGGATTTTCTAAGATTGGTCACCCAGTCACTTCACTACAGAGAAAGGGGGTGGAATTTATTCGGGCAACAAAATGTGAGGGAAGTTTCTAGCAGCTGAAACACCTCTTAACACCTACCCCCATACTGAAAATTGTAGATCCAAATAAGGAATACCTGGTGTGCACTAATACCTGCAAAGAGGGACTCAGAGGAGTCCTCATGCAAGAGGGACATGTAATATGTATGAATCTAGAAATTGAGTAAACATGAAATAAATTATGTAACCCATGACCTAGAGCTAGCTGCCATAGTGCACACTTTAAAAGTGTGGAGTCGCTGCCTCCTAGGAAGAAGGTTTGTCCTCATGACTGACCATAGTGGGTTGAGGTATTTATTTGACCAACCCAAGCTAAATGCTAGGCAATCTAGGAGGATGGCTCTTATTAGTGAGTTTGAATTTGAAATCAAACACATCAAAGAAAAATAAAACCGAGTGGATGATGCCCTTAGTAGAAGTATGAAGGTAATTCATTTAGCAACCATGAGTACTTGTGAAACAAACCTCAAGGAAAGAGTTAAAAGTGCACATGAGGTATATGAGTTCTTCAAAACCACGAAGATACACCTGGAGAAAGAGATCACCAGACTGAACTATGTATGTTATCAATCAACTGACAAGTGATGGCCTACTAACATATAAAGGGAGGTTGTATATCCCAACTTGTGACACCTTGAAAAAGTTCATATTGGATGAATTGCACAAAATACCATATGTTGGTCACCCTAGTTATCAGAAGATGATTACAACCCTTAGGAAACTGTTTTATTGGCCAAGAATAAAAAAGGATACAAATGATTATCTGGCTAAATGTCTAGAGTGCCAATAGGTCAAGGTAGAACACCAACACCTACCGGGGCTATTGCAACCCCTGCCTATTCCATAATGGAAATGAGAAACTATTTCCATGGACTTCATCATTGGACTACGCAAAACGACAAAAAAAAAAGATGTCATCATGGTAGTTGGGGATAAATTGAGCAAGGCTGCCCACTTCATTCCAGTAAAATCCACTTGGAAGGCAATAGACTTTGCCAACATCTTTATGAAAGAAATATTTAGACTGCATGGAATTCCCAAGGAAATTATATCTGATAGGGATGTCAAATTCACCTCGGAATTTTGGAAGTCCTTGTTCACTGGTTGTGGAACACAAATGTTGTTTAGTACAACCTACCACCCTCTAACTGATGGAAAAACATAGAGGGTGAACTGAATATTAGAAGACATGTTAAGGATGCATGTAATGCATCAACCCAGGAAATGGGAAGAGTATCTACCCCTGACATAATTTTCCTACAATAATGGATACCAAGAATCCTTGAAAATGTCCCCTTTTGGGGCCTCTATGACAAAAAATGCAATGTTCCAATCAACTGGGAAAATCCAGTAGATAGGGTTACCCTTGGGAATGAAATGTTAATGGAACTAGAACAAAAAATGACTCATATAAATAGAAATATAAAGGTCGGCCAAGACTGACAAAAGAATTATGCAGATAACAAAAGAATCCATAAAGAGTTTAAAATAGGAGATCATGTGTATCTTTGAATCAAACCAAGAAGAAGCTCCTTAAGAATGGGAGCATGTGCTAATGTAACATCCCGCTCTACCGAACACACTTTTATTGACATATTCTTTGAGGACAAATGCATGCAAGTGATCCGATTATGGTATTTTATGATTTCGTTTTGATTATGGGCTATATATGCTTCCGATGATGATGTATTGTGACTTATAGCTATTTGGATGTATATGTATTGGCATATGCTATTGAAGAGTTTTCCTAAGTGTGCAGGATACATGACAGGTTATGGATGTTGATGGTATCAATGGACTTCCTTAGACTCCATATTGAGTTAGGGAGTGGATTTTATTTGTATTTAATATTTCATTTTATGCACATGTGACATATGATTGATTACAATATGATTTATGTATATAAATTATTGACGTGGTTTTTGTCAGTGGATGTAGGCTTGATGATGCTTGCTAATCCGACTCACATAAGGAGTAGAGGGGACATGCACATAAACCAAAGATTGATGGAGAGGTGTGGCAACGTCCCTGTCACAACCTACTAAGACTCTCACCGTGGCCGAATGGTAGGTTAATGATTACCTAGTTCGAGAGGTCCACGATGTCGTGAGGGTGGATTAAGACAGTCTCTCATGAAGATTCTAAGGGGCATGCAATAAGGTGAAGTTCTTATTCCTTAGAATCCCTTAGTCTCTCACAAGGTCGACCGAATGGAGTGTTGACTCCAAAGGGTCGAAAAAAATTCCAAAACTAGTCAAAGGCGAGTGGCACCCTTGGAGCATGGAGGTGCGTCTTGAAGGGAACGTCGTGTAATTAAAAATTTGATTCAATAAATCTAGGTGGCCTAGAAAACTTTGAAATGATTAGACCTTGTTGGAATAAAATAATTAATTAAACCATAATTATTAATTATAAAGCCCAATAAAAGTCTAAGTCTAAATTTAATTAAGGGACTAAATGAATTATGGCATAAATTAAAAGATTGGAGAATAATCAAACTCTAGGAAAAAGGGGAATACAATTTAAAGGTTGGATAAAAATGCACATGTGCATGAAAATAATAAAAGAGAGTTTTAAAATAGAAAGAAATAAAATATGAGAGAATAGCTGTACACATAGAATACGTATCTTGAGTCAAACTACCACTAAGTCTAACTAAAATAAGACTCCTAATCCAAATCTAACTAAGATCTAGTTAGGATACACTTATTAAATGATAATTTGAGGAACAAAAGGACAACTAAGAGCGGAAATATGAACACATTGGGGAATGTGAGGGAAATTGACTTTTTAAATAAAATAAAAATGGTAATTACTTGTGAAACTTGGGGAGAGTGTGACAAGTGTGTGGGTGAATAATACTAATTAAATTAATTAAAAAAAAAATTAATTCTGCATGAGGACAAGTGTCATTTGGGATATTTCTATAAAACAAATGGTGTAAACGGGAAATACTCTCACTTTTGGATGGCACTGTTATGCTGCCAAATTTGTTTTAACTGTGTTTTACTTGTGAGAGTTGGGATACCAATCTTGTAGAAAGAGTGAGAGCTCTACCTTGTGAGGCAAGCCTTGGAGCTATTGTTTGTTGGTTTCTTGTGTGTGGCCCCTTTGCGGCTCAAGGGGATAAGGGGGAAGAAGAGTGCCCCTAGCATTGGCTGGGAGGTACGGTACTAATGAAGTTTCAGTGATTAGCAAGCGAGAGAAAACAGAAGGAGAACATGTCTTTGAAGGGCATTGTCAACTCTACATCTTCTTGGTTCTGGTATTTTAATTCTGAAAATTTTATTTTAGTAAAAATAAATTTTTAATTAGAATTGGTAAATCGTTGCATAAATATTTGTAATTTTGGAATAAAATTATTGTGGAAATTGGTATCAATAATTTAAATGATTTTTTGCTGTAGATTCTACTACATTTCATGGTAGCACATCAAATTTGTTAACTGTGATGGCGATAGAATGATTTTCAAATCCCTTTATTCTTATAGAACAATCATGTAACCAAGGCGATCTGGAAGTCTAAATCTCGTGAGCAGTATTTTAGAATTTGTTGTTTCTTGTTCTTTAAAAAAAAATGCATTATGATGCAATATTAATTGAAATTAAAAAAAAAGAAAAACAATTGGAGATCTGGAGCACGATTACCTCTTCGAATATTGTAATCCAATTTTTATGAATTTGACTAAGCGTGCCACAATTTCTGAATGTCCGACTCAGATCTCTCTCACTTTGGGTTCTATTAAATTCTATCAGGTTTAAGTTTGGTGGTTCACTGTTATCCATGTCGTTATTTTTTTTTGTCGAGAGCTGATATCGAGCTTGAGCTTGTTGCCTTTGAATGAGTCCCTTCATCAGTCTTTTTCTGTTGAAAATTTGTTCCTTTCAACTGAGACCTTGTAGAGGGTAACCTTGCCTCGAGATTTTTCTTGGGATTGGTTTGTTCACATAAAATTTCTAGGTCTCAACAGCCTGGTAAGATAGATAATTTAATCTTTTATTTACATAAATATATTATAATTAATAAAGAGTATACATATATATTATTACTTAAGAGTCGAGGATCTCGTTAAGATCGTGACTTGAAGAAATGTGTTGGTATATAATTAAAGTAATTGTTGGTTATGGACCTGGTCATTTACTTTGTAGTTATATTTGAGTTTTAGACTAGGTTGGTTATGAGAAATAGATACCTTCACGCTCCTCAGAACAAACGCCAATCTTGAGACCCTAAATGGTCAAGATAGATTGGATGAATCTTGAACTTGAGCACTGATTATGTGTTTTGAAGGTCCTAACCTTGCATGGTCGGTATCTTTGTTATCTTTATGTGATATGATTGAGTTATTAGTAATAGAGATGGTGTGTCTAATTCTTACTGTATAATGATGTGGATGAGAATATAATGTGTATATATTGATGTATGTTATTGTCGCTTATCACTTGTTCTAACTGTTGTTGTTATAATTTTATTTTTTACCATTACTGTACTCACTTACATTGATTTTTTAACAGAGGGGACATTACAACAAAGCTAGCGCCTAGTTTTTATGGCCCTTTTGAAATTATTGACAGAGTGGGACCGATAGCCTATAAGCTAGCCTTGCCCCCCACAGTGAAGGCACATAATGTGTTCCATGTTTCCTTATTAAAGATATATATACATGATGCTACTCACATAATTGACTGGTTTGTGATACAGCCAGAGCCAAAGGGAGAGTTCCAACCAGAGCCACAGTGTATCATAAATAAGAGAGATATCTCTAAGGAACATAACCATTTCCCAGGTCAAGGTGCAATGGAAAATCTTTGGTCCTGATGAAGTGACTTGGGAAATGGAGGATGCCATGAAACATGCATACCCTTTTTTTCACTGCTGAATATGGAAATTTTGTGTTAAATAGAATACCGAGGGCAATGTTCCTTTAAGGGGGAGGGGATTGTAACACCCCTATTTCCCCCAGTCTGTAATTATAAGTGTTATTATGGAAAAACAATAATCCAACCCATGGGTGATCAAGGATAAATAATGGACCTTGATATATTTTGTAATATATATCTATATATATATATGTGTGTGTGTGTGTGTGTGTGTGTGTTTGGTTTTTAATAAAATTGAGAACGCTGAGTTACTACTGAAGGGATGGTCTTCACAGGTTAGGATTTCATGAGGAGTGAACGAGAGGGAGGCCATCACTGTTTTGAATGAATTTGCCAGGAAGTACCCTATGTAATTAAGATGATATGGATTTGTACTATCCTTAGTTGTAGAAACTGATTATCAGTCAAGATAGTAGTTGGAATAGTTCTCAAAAGAGTTAAGAATAGATGGGCAAGTACCTTGAAGAATTTTTTGGCACGATCCATGAGGTCCTAAGGGAAGAAGATGAGAAGAAAAGGGGGAGGGAAAGGGAAGAAAGAATCACCGAAGAAATATCTTACGGAATTCCTCTCGTGGCATCATATCCTGGTTCAGGGGTGGCTAGTTGTAGTGGAGTTTAACACAACCTTTCCTATGGTTGGGTGGAGAGAGATTCTCCCTACAACAATACTCAACATATCTCAACTTTCTATAGATAAGTGTCTCGTCCAACTCTGTGTATTGACATGATTATGTGTATGGTTAAATGAACAACATAATATTTAGATGTAGCCATTTGGTCTGCAAATCAAATTGGGCATTCTGGAGACACCAAAAATTATGCATAATGTTTAATTGAGTGAAGAGTCTTACATTCTTGCTTGCAAATACTTCATGTCTTGTGAGAATGATTTACGAATGTATGCCTGTGAATAAAGCTATGTGTTTGGTATATAGGAAAGGGTACACATATTTATGATTGTTATGCACACATATAATTCAAGGTCTCTATACTAACTTGAGAGGAGAGACGTCCCTAATCACTATGTATATCACTATAATCCTATGGCATATGCATGTACTCTCATGCACACACACACACACACACACACACACA